>JAGDQP010013255.1:6004-48269 GCA_022664845.1 Lepisma saccharinum | reverse complement strand
TGACAAAATATCACACTCATTAGTACGCTGAAACAGAAAGAAGTTTACGTTACGAATCGTGTGAAAATCGAGGAAGTTAAACCTCAAGGGTTCTTTTAAGACATTACCTATTAACACCCATTCCAGTCCACTCGGTCTACTACACCTTTGAGAGTTTCACGACTCTCCCCCGGTGACGTGCCTGCTCAGCTCAAATCCCAAGTTTGCTGTGTTAGTCCCTTGGCGAACTCCCGGCTCTCTGGACTTTCCAGCTCTTGGAAACGACCAGTCAAAATTCCGCATGCATAGTTTACAAAGATTTCTCCCCACAAAATTTCTTTTCTACATTGTGTCGGATGTATGAAAACCCGCAGGATAATTCCTGTGTCTTACATTGGTTATACAATAAAAGTGATTTTAAAAACAATACTTTTAAAGCGACTTCGACCAGTTCCAATTATACAATCCAGAAACATCCACCCATCTGGGATTCGAACCCAGAACCCGGTCCTAACGATTCAGACCACCAACGCACAAGACCACTACGGTGGAGATAAAAACAATGGGTTCTACGAGAGACAGTTTTACTAATTCTCATAATGTTTATAGCCTAAACATATCAAGAGAACTGTTTTAAGATATGAAATTAATCTTTCGCTCATTACTTAGCAAAGTTGTGCTTTCTTTAAAATCGGAATGGGATCGGCCTGAGCCATAGTTGCCTAAAGGCCTTAAAATAAATTCAATTCAATTTCGGAATGGGGAGGAATAAGTAAATCACAAAATTTTCGTTTTGTGAAACCTAAATGATGACTGTTACAATTCAACACTTTTGGGTGTACCATGGTGACTACCACCTTCTTGTGTTAAAACACAACAAACTATGTTAATTTCGGTGATTTAACAATATGGATGTGTTGTCTATGCTGATTCAACACAATGGAGGGTGTCATACAAACTATCGCAGTGCTGAATGGACATTCCCAACACATCCATTGTGTAAAATCACCGAAACCAAAATCGTTTGTTAACACAAAAAAGTGGTAGTCACCTTGGGACACCAAAAAGTACTGAATTAACACAGCCATTTGTACCAGTTGAAGCTCGCAGACCAAGGTACTGCTGGTTCCTAACATGGCGTTTTTGTAATAATGGTCCGTACAATAAAATCAAAACTACTGAAATCAATAAATACAATGAAACATGGCCATAAGGGAATACAGTATGACATGATCGAATCAAACACACTGAAATAATGGCTGCAATTAGCAATGAAATGCTAAGTCTGAATGAAGTTGAGTAAGAAGTCATTGACACAGTCACTTCATTTCCAACAGCGGGTATTAAAAATTGACAGCTCCGTCCCATGTTATGGATGCCTTGAATTTCTAATGTTTAGAGAAGGAAAGTTATTTCTACAGTGAAAATAGATTTCCAACACCTAATGACTTTCAGTTTTGCTGTTGAGCAGCAAAACAAAATGTTTAAACAATGACTTCCTTCTAAACTGGTTTATTTCACGGCAGAATGTATTTCAATAATAATAATAAAAGATTATTTTTGTTCAATGGTAGAAAAAATAAAAAACATGTAGCTTTGTCAGGAGTTATACTTGGAACTAGATCAATTAATGAGCATAAATTTACAGTTTAGATTTCATTGCCAGTGATTAGTGTGTGGTGAATAAAAAATGCAACATTTTTACAACGAACTATTCTCTGCAAATTCAGTTTGTTGTCATCAGTTATATTTACTGCGCTGGTCAAAGTAATGGCTGGTCTGTTCGTGTTGGTAAGACAATTTATTTGACTGGAGATAAATATCAGGCACAATACTTCGTGCTGGTCTCGAATGAATATGTTTGTGCTCAGCGGAATTAATACTATTTATTCCAGTGTGTTTATATGAACTAAGTCGCGTGCTCGTTTTTGCTTCCTTCCTTTATTTTTGATCTCGTATCAACGGGCAATTCCCAGAGAGTTAGGTTACTCGATTATATCTGATCGTCTGTAAATGCTGTTCGAAAGCTCTCAATTTGATGAGAAAGCTTAAAAACACGCAGTGACAAATTCTTTTATCTTTTCAGAGCGTTAACGGAGTCATGTGCTCTTCATGAATCATGCAACGCCTTATCCACATATCCGATACTGTAGCTGTAGCTTATTGATGCACGCTTTGTAAACTTTGCGACAGGTTTCATGAAAAGTAGCCAGGAAGGGAGCTGATTACAAGCGCTCTTTAGGTGATCTTAGGAAGGTCTAACGAGAACTAGATCAACGAATCACTTGCGACTGTAATCAATACGTAACATTCTTCTACACTGTTCGGTTACTTGCCAAACAGAAGCACGGTCGTGGAAGTCTTATGAGAAGTTAACGCACACGTTTTTAAGCTTTACTTTATTCCGGCTTACGAAATGTTTCAAAGGAACGAACTTTTGGATGGCTGGTAAAAAATCTGTAATTTCTGTATAAGCAAATGCCCTTACCAGTGTTATTTATTACCTCTAGTACAGCTATTTTCTTATTCACTACCTTTGGTATTTCCACTTCTCTACATAATTATTCGTATCTACAAAAAGCTTAATCTTTATTACAGTTTCCCACCACGGTGGTTTTTAACCGGGCCCTAACAACACTCCTACGAGTCTTCTGTATTAATAATTGAACATCTATTTATCAAACTATTTTTATGTTTTAATATTTAACGTAAAGGGTAATAATAAAATGTACAATATTTCTTGTTTTGAATCTACAAATACGTTATAGTAGTACAAACTAGTCTTTACAAAACTACCAATTTTTAGAGGAATAAGGTCCAAACAATCAGAAAATTTCGAACTTAAATTTGTTTCTTTCAGCCTCTAGTTGTTGTATCATAATGCTTTATGGCTACTTTGAAAAAGTAAAAACCGCAAAATGAATCCACATGTAAAAAAGAAAGCACCATAATATAAACGAAGATTAAAAAGAAAAAGACAATGATTTATGATAATATTATGCCATTTTGCAACTCTGTCTGTTGATAGCAACACTATATTTGCATTGAAAAACATGGTACATTTTTATCCTTAACAACAACAACAAAACAAAACAAAACGAAAACTTGATATAGAACGAAAGGGGGAAAGAATCTGAACTCATATGTAGTGCCGGCGGGATTTGTCGTTGGAGACGGAGTTGAAAACATTATCTCTAACGCAATTCTGCTGGCCCGCGATCACCAAAAGGTTGAGAAACGGGTCAATTACTCACTTGAAAGAAAAGAAGTGAACAAATTTCAACAGCATTACAGAGAATCAAGAAGAAGAAAAATCAACGTCTCTTTCCGTGAGAAAGGGAGCCATGTTGATGTATGCACTGTTCAAACATAGTTATCTATTATGATCTGTTAATATTATTACATGTATTATATTTCAATTTGACGTGATATTAGTTATGCCATCTTCACGTTTTAATGAAATATTTGCTCTTTAGATGACCAATTAGAGACCCACTGAGTTGAGTTCTTTTAGGAAGAGATGATATGACTTTCAATAGAAATTTACTAATAGTGGGTTTTAATTCTTTGCACCGAACCAGCATGATGAATTGCTCTTTTTCATGCATGCAATTTTGTTTTTCCTTTTACTACTCAAGTTTTTTTTTTTTTTTTTCTGATGGAATTGTATAGTGCGTGATTCACGACATGCGTGTTGAGTTTGCTGAATGCAAGCCACCATTTCGAACTCCCGCCTACCATTTTTTTCTTATTTATTCGCTCCCCCCTTTCCGAACGATCGATTTGGGGTGCAGGAAAAGAGTGTCTGGTGCATCTAGATATCTTTTGAGTATGATAGACTGTCGTCTATTTTTTCTTCCTTCTTGATTTGTCCATGACGAAAACTCGTCTATATAGGAACTTCATTTATACTGAAGAAATCAGAGATAAATTTCAGTTCAGAAATATATTCACGCTTAAATCTTGACCAAGTAGTTTACGTTGGCATAACGCACGAGTAGTAAATCGATCACGAACCTCCCCCCACCCCCCTGTGGACCTCTTGGCGCAAAAGTGACTTTAAAAAACTCTGAAGGAGAAAGAGAGAAAGAAGCCGTAGAGGAAGAAAGAAATGTTGAATGATATCCAGTAATCTCCTTACACCCGTATATAACGACGAATGGCGAACGAGGAAAATGAGCCGAGGCTTTCCAGCAACACACTATTGATCACATAAATACAAGCTCCCAAACTACGTCCCTGTCGTTTATTGTGGTCATTAAAGCCGATGGTTCGGGAGTTTTGTGTCAATATGTCGCCCAAACGAGAAGCTGCACGCACACATCCTTTTTTTGCAGGAAGCAATAGCATTCAACTCGTTAGGGAGGTTGCAACGAAGGTGACAGGTTATTCTGCGTGCTTATTCTCTAAAGAAAGTGAAAGGAGTTTCAATCTGTTGCGGGAAAGGCATTGGTCTCACACAAAAGAGAGTTCGGGCAAGTAGCACATACACGGAAAGCGTTTGTCACTATTCTCATTCAATTTCTTCATATGTATGATTTGAAATGAATTTCTGGGTGTTCTCTGTGGGTGTAACACTCTTTACTTTCTATTCGAGGGGTTCCGGATTCGATCCCTGGGGGGGGGGGGCAAGTGGTTCAGAGCCCACTTTAAAGGACGTCCCATTTATCCGATGGAAGGCAATGGTAAACCACCATCGGTTCACTTTATCCACGGACCTTCGTGTCAGGACATGCCTTCGGGCAGAACACCTATCATCTTTTGTAGCATAAAGGGGAGAATCAAGAATGCATATTATAATCTGTTTCTCCCTCAGAGTTCACGGAGAGGCCGTGGTAGAGCACTGTCTTCGTCAACGGGAGGTCATGGGTTCATTACCAGTGTCCGACCAGGCGCGGATCCAGGATATGATCAAGGGAGGGGCTAAACCATAGGTGTCACCTTATCCAGTGTAAAATAGGAATAAAGGCCATTTTAACCAGTGTATACCTGGAGGTCAAAGGGGGGTTGGATCCGCGGCTGCGCCCGACTATCCTGACTGACGTTTTCCCTCAGTCACACCAGGCAAATGCCATGACTTAAGCCCTGGACCGACACTTTCCCGTATCCTTTCCTCTCCCCTATCCCGGCCTGAGCCTTGGGTGTCTAAAGGCCATAAACAAATTAAAAATCTCGCAGAGTGCCTAATTAACCGAGTGGCTAACGCTTACGCTTTCTGTGCTAGCTGTCCTGAGTTCAAGTGATTAATTCTACTGGAAACAAATTGGTATTCGATAAGACTCCTACGAAAACAGGTGAAGTGATTTAGCAGCAGGTAAACGAAACATGAATAGCGTGTAACTGAAAAGAATTCAACTGTGAACATAATATGCACTCACAAAAGTGAGATTCCAATAGCTGTAGCTAGTGTGTTGTGATTCTGGACGATACAGTATAGCCGCACATTATAGCCGTAGTATAGCCGCACTTTAGCCGTAAACTAGAATCAAAAGCACCGAGCGGCCGTAAGTACCGTGCTAGAGCGTTGCCTTCGCATTCGGAAGATCGTGGGTTAAATCCAAGCGGCTGACCAAGCTGACTGACGTTTCTCCAGGATCTTTTTCCTCACTCACACCAGACAAAAGCCGGGATGCTACCTTCAAATTAGGCCCTGTCCGGTTCCTTTCCTGTACCTTATACCGGACTGAGCCCTAAAAACCATAAAATAAATTCAAACAACCAAAGCAACACGACACCATTTAAATTTATTTATGGCCTTTAGGCATATCAGGCTCAGGCTGGGATAGGGTGGTGGATAGGAAGATAATCGGCTATGGCCAATTTTTTAGGTACCATTCCGGCATTGCTTGGTTTGACTCAGGAAAAAACTGAAAACCCCTCCCCCAAAGAAAAAGCACATAAAAACATTGATGACCCCAAGCACAACGAGTTTAGAATATCTGAATGATGGTATTCGCTAGAACAGTGGCGAAGTTTCGACGCAATCATGATCATTCTGATATTAAAAAAAAAAAAATAATCTGAAATGAGTTCTACGGACAATGAACAGTCCCAATATTTTCTTTAATATATCCCCCTTTCTCTTTTAATTCACTTACTCGCTGAAAACACCATCGCATTAGTAGGGAACAGGGGTGAACGGGTTATAAACAGTTATAGCTCACTCATTCAGAAAGGTTGGGATTTAAAGATTTTTCTTATCATTCAACAATCAATGGCGAAGCGACAAGTTTTTTTAAATTTCTTTCTTTCTTTCTTTCTTCTTCTTTTTTTTTTGTAAGGAATAATTCAAAATATGTATTCGGTTATTTAGTGGGGAGTATCTTTCACAGTTGAAAAGATTTTATATGCTTATCATTCCAAATTACCACCAAAGAAGGGACCATCTTAGGGACTGTTTCTTTCGATACACCCATAATTTGAATCAGGCTTACAACTCAAGAAAGTGAATTAACAATTCAAGTAAGTTCGAACCCTACAGCCAAGTATCCTAACTAAGGGTTTTTAGTTTCTCCTCAGTTTCACAGGTAAATGCCGAGATGGTATCCTAAGTAAAGTCCTGATCGTTGTGTTCCCTATTCTCCCCTACACTATCCCGGCCTGAGTCAGAGATGCCTAAAGGCCATAAATAATAATTCAAATTCTACTAAGTATAATTTTACATTGAACAAATTCTGTTAGAATATCATAAAGCTGGATGCACAAATTGCAGCATGTATCAAACGACAACCGAGGGAAGTTACAATACCATTTTTCGATACGAAGAGGAAATATCAATTTTCCCGCTCTTTGCTTTTTCTTTCTTTCTTTCTTTTTTTTTTAGGTGTGTTACTAATATCACCTGAAGCTACTTGATGGCATTTTTGGATGATAAGGGGCGGAATCGAACCTGATTCAGTGAGGCATGCTGACTGCAGTGCCACAGTCGAAAACAGGTGCAGATGACAGCTCTCTGCGGGGGAGGAGAGAGGAAAGCCGGTAGGAAAGGGCGATGCTGTGCAGTGAAATGTGCCTTTTCCTCCCTCCATTCACAATCCTGTCTGTGTATTTATCCGTGGACAAATGCCTCGGGTTCCACGCTGCTTATCGGGAGTCAGGTTGCAAGCGAGGCCTGTGTGAGACTGATGACGTACAGCCAGTATTCATCATGACTGGTCAAATCAGTGCTAGTGTGCTCTCTTTCCCCTGCAAGAATTCAATAACATTTATTTGTTCCTGGCAAATCTTATAATAATATCGACAGCATTTTTTTTTTCCTAGTAACGAAAAAAAATAAAAGATTTGATTCAAAACTAGGAACCAATTTAATTTTGTAAGAAAATGAAAGTGTAAAGCATTCAATTATTCAGGAAAGCTATTTAAAATGCACAACGGTGACAATGGATTATACAGACTCAAACACTTTATCAACTAAGACTCTCTCGCGAGAAACTGGAGCTCTCTACTACTCTAGGTATAACAGCTTCCTTTTAGTCCTGTGTCAATAAACACTACAGTTTATACGGAACCAGCTACCGTGATTACGTGGCTAAGCTCGTTGTTTCGAACCGGAATTGAGGCGGCCTAGGTTCGAATCTGCGCACACTGGCAATCCTGATATATTTTCTACAGAAAGTGAACGTCAGGTTGACCCCAGATGCACACTAGGGGCTGCTTCGTTCCCCATTCATTTGTTCGAAGAAGCTTGTTGAGGATCGCCATCTTTAAAAACTGAGATAGCTTTCAAGATTTAGTCTGAACATGTAAATTGGTCTACATTCGCTTTTATGGATTAAAACAAGCTCTGATCCGGACAATTACGCAATACTTCCGGGAAAAGAGGCAAGGAAATAAATGGGTACGAAGAAATGAGACTGTATTATGTATTTTACATACGCAGGCACTTGTATGAAGAACGTTTTGCAGACCGTAGTCACAGAACGGTACCTAGTCAATCGTTGACTCTATCGATGAACAGCTCTGAACTTCCTGCACGGACTGTCACAACGTTATCACCGTACAACCGACGATGAATCTCGGCGCACAGATACGCACGCCAACAAGAACAACGCTCAACTGTGACTGATGAAATTGTTCCAGAAGTGTACCACTTTCTCATGAATTTTCACTAATTGCGACAATTACCCTTTATTGAATCGTCACTTGTCTACGTCATGGATAGCGTCAGCAGCCTGGCAGTTACCGTGGCGGTGCTGCTCTACGATTATGATATATACGAGTTGGTGCTGCGGTACGACAAGTGCTTCAATTAGGGCAGGAGTTGGTAGGGAAATAATAATGGCACATAGACAAATTTTGTATATAATACAATTTTCTGTTTTCTTTTTGTTAACCAATCGGACGTTGCTTTCGAAACAACCCTCGCACAAAAGAAAAAAAAACTCGAACCACAACATACATACATACACAACAAATTAACGAATTACTACACCATTTACTATGCCACAATATTGCATGCAAGTCTAACCAGAATCTCTCTAGATTATTTAAGTAATAATTAAGGTCATTTCAGGAGAGAAAATGCTAAACGTTAACAACGCCCAGAAAACGTGGACGGATAGACGAACAGATATTAGCAAAGCTGATAGTGCCAGAATGCACCATTTCAGCTGGGTGGAAATGTGCCAGCGGACCCTATTGGAAATCTGTAAAGCACGAGATGGAGGGGTTGAGAGATTTTATTGCTTTTCCATACAGTGTGCTCGTGAAGGTTTCCGAGATCCCCGCTAATTTATAACACATCAGACGCGAGTTACACCATCCCTCTCCTCCTCACTCGCACACCGAATGCACTTGGAGAGAGTCTATCCTGGAAGATGGGAAAGAGTGAGAGCTCTAATGAAATACGGGGAATGACCTATGTCTTCCCAAAGCAGCTTCGAGCACCACACCACGTACAAATTCAATGAGCAGAGACGAGAGAAATATGCTATAAAGCATATATGACAGAAGTATTTACCGAAAGAGGGAAACTATGAATGGAGAACAGGAAACAAACAGAAAGCTGCATATGGCGAACAGAATAAGACGACACTGAAGACTTAAAGCAAGTACTAGTTGCTCAATTGTTATACATTGATTACGATTAATGAATCCACAGCGTGGCCCGGAGGAATTCCCACCAAAGATTTTAAATTCTCCTAAGAGGTTTAGGTATCTCACAGGATAAGGTCTTAAAGAATGTTCTTCTTTCAGAGTAACACGTGTCCAAGAAAGGTAATATCACGCACCTCGTATCGGCATTGGGAGGTATGCTGGTTCAAGCCCCGTCGCCGGCTATCCTTAGTAAAGTTTTCCTAGATTTTAATGTTTCACACGCGAATTCCAAGAATGGCACTTTAAAAAGAACTGGCCGCTACCTTTCCCATTTTTCCCCGGAAGTGATCGCAAAGTGATGTCATACTAAGGTATGTGAGAAACTTCGTCCGTACTTACATGCTCAGCTCATAAACTTTTATAAGATTTCAAAAGTGTGTAATAATGAGTTTAACGAAATAGCAGCGTTCTTTTCACGTTTGTATGTGTGTTCCTCATTGTAATTTTAAGAACACATATGATTATTCCGAATACATTACGTAATATTGCCTTATACATTAAGAAGTAGTATAAGGGGAACACACATTCACTATACAAACCATGTGTGTTTATATTCGTCAAACTTCTCTCACTGCCAGGCTGCAAACCTGGGTCTCAGGCTACAACTTCACCCTCGTTCTCCTATTTCAACTATTGAGAGGCCGTAGCTCAGTTGGTAGAGAGTAGTCGTAGCAATCAGGTCCTTGAAAGATGCTGGTAACCGTCCATCCACATTGAAGTTTTTCCAGAGTTTTCCTTCAGTCACACAGGAAAATGCCGGGATGGTACCTACAAACTAGGCCCTGACAGACTACCATCCAAAATTCTCGCCCTCACCCTCCCGACCAGGGATTAAGATGCTTGGCGTTCACCGTCACAAGGCTGATCCCGTAAGAGACACATTTACACACATGTCACATTTTCCCCCCATTTCCTAAAAACGAAACTACAACAAAACATTTACTCAACGAGAAAATGAATTACTGATCTTGTTTTACAGAAACCTTTCTGTTTTTTTGATCTCGACAACCAAAAAGGGAGTAAAAAGTTATAAAATGAATACAAATTCCCTGCATATTTGTCGGTATTGGAAATGATTATCGTATAATAACTTTTTTTTTTTCCTCCGGAACAATACAAAAGCTCGGAAAAGCAAACATAGGTGATAATTTTATGAGCGTTCTTTGGCACTGTTATGGTATATTCATGTACAAGCGTCACTCATATTCATAATTAAAATACACGTTACGACAGTTTCATTACCAAACTGTTTAAACATGTGATTTATGAACCGCCTACTAGAAAAAGTTACAACCTTTGTGCTAACATAGCTCATTTATTATTATTATTGTTGGATACGAAGTAACGTAGACAGTTGGAAGCATATTTAAAGCGAGCTTGCATGTAGTACCACATTAATTTTACAGTAGTTTCACGAATATTTGAACCATATTTCCTTTCTCTCTTTTTTTTTAATTTAACATAAAGAATGTCATTCTCTGCGTGTTTTTTTTTCCTTTAGAGAAAACTATTGAACTGGTTATACAAACTCCATAAAAATATTGTTACTATATATAACCATCGCGAAAAAAAAAAATAATAGTTTGCTTGGCTCATGTGGTTATAACAAATAAAAATTATTTTAAATATCTGTAGGAGACATAGATTATTTTAATAGTTTAACAATTACTCAAGCATCAGTGAAGAATATTTATGAGAAGCATAGATTTCTGTTGGAAAATCTTTGATCTGTTGGTAGTAGAATTATGTATTTGTACTGTAGCAAAAAAAAAAAAAAAAAAAAGCATGAGCCATCTGAGGCGATAACAACAATAAGAATTGAAACGTATAAGCGAACAAACGTCTAAGTGACATTTTCAAATTAAAAAAAAAAAAAAAAAAAAAACAATCACGAGTATTATTATACACAAAAATGTGCACATGATTTTTTTTATTTGAAAATGTCACTTAGACGTTTGTTCGCGCATACGCGTCAATTGTCAAGACGAAAAGTATAATACTACATAAAGATAAAATGAATTTTATGGGCAGTAACAGCACTATGGCTTACGACCGTCCCGACATATAATACTACATATTAATAGTACTTAGTAAGAGCTAGGATAATCCGGAAAGGAAAAAAAATAAGTAGGCAGTAGCGGGTATAAAACCCAACTCACTGACAGCCTACTGCTTTACCCATTGAGTTTATACTATCAAATACACAGTAAATTGGGAACATTTTAGCTATATATTGAAGTTCGATGAAAAATGCGTAAACCGGAATGTACGACGACATTGTGAAGAAAATGTGCACAATAAGTGCTTCATGGCTAGTGTAAAGCGACGATAGATGGCAGCACCTCTTTTTTTTTTTTTAATCTTCTAGTTTCTATCTTACGAAATATGCAGAAGAGTTGTGGAGAGTCCATCGTATCTTTCTGGTGTTGTATTTTGTATGTTTCTTGCGAATTTAGTTTACAGTTTACTGTAAGGTTAGTGTAAAGCAACAGTCATTGAAACTAGATGGCAGCACTACCTCCGTATGTCTTTAATGTATTTCTTTCGTTGCACGAAATTCAAATGTTGCTCCAACAAATTCAAGCCTAGACAGTTCAAACTTGTTACCCTTCAACGAAGGAAGTTCAGAAACATTTCAAGAGTTCTATCCGTGCCAATTTTTTATTTTTGTTTTTGTTCATTGTTGTTAAGGATATCCAAACCTACAACAATGAAAAAATCGGCATGGATAGAACTCTTGAATTGGTTATGGACTTTCTTCCCTGAATTCGTAGGGGTAACATTCAAATTTCGTGCAACGATAAAAATACATTAAACACATACGGGGATAGTGCTGCCATCTCTTGTTCGAGATCTTTGCTTTACATTAACCTTAAGCTCCAAAACTAGAAGAATTTAAAAAAAAAGGCACACAACAATTTTCTATTAAAAAAGACCGGCACTATTTTTAGTGTATAAATTTTTATAAGTACTGTCTAACTAAGATTAATTACACTAATGCAAGATACAACGCGAATAATTAATTACGTCTAGTGGTTAAGGGTTAAGATCACTCCTAAAACAGCAAAGGAAGCTCTAAGGCCTCTCCAACTACAACACGTTTGGTCTTGAAAGGACAAAGAAAAGTAAAGATCAGGTGAAATATCTTGAAGCCGTCCAGCCACTCCCTGCTGGAAAAAATCATTTTGTGGGATTCAGTGGTCACGACGTAGGTCGACGACTGACCGGAAACGGGGATTCCCAAGTCGGCGTTCTGCCAAATTCTCCATCCCTCCCCTTCACGTAAGACACTCTCTCTCTTCGTCTCTGTCTATCCAAACGGTTAGTGATTTCCGCCCTGGCGCCCACGGTTAGAAAAGGAATCCAGGTATACCCACAAGATCGCAGCTGAGACTGAAACAAGCCGTGCGGGAAATCTTGCCTTAATGTTGTTTTCAACTGATTCCTAAAGCAGTTATGGTACTACATAAAAAAGCAATCTTAAAATATCTGCAAAAATTGTCTTACCTATAAAGTGTTTGTTCATAAAAACGTAATAGAATAATCTTAATTTGTAATGAAAGTTATTGTGTATGAAACTATATTGGAATTTATGAAAATACTTCGACCTCTATGGCACACGCACTTACAGGTATATAATGATGATTAGGACCCCGATTCTTTGGTTTTAAACTATTTTGTTCCTTGCTAACTAACGGTGATGTTTTAACACAATTATCTATTTCATTATAATGGGAGCTATATAGTCGAATATTATAAAACCTAAAAATAGCTAAATAAGACTTTAAAACCTAAAAATGGCTGCTCCACAACAATAAGGTCGGTGCAGCGTGGCCCTGTGAGTTACAAAGACGGTGTGTAATCGTTGGGTGTAAAAAAGGCTGCTGACGTTAACAATTTCAATAGGACAATAATACTAAAAGTTACTTTTTAAAACATTAACCAACATTATGCATGAGTTACTCTTCAGAAAGAAAATCCATTTTCTAATTCCACTGTTGCATTAAAAGACACTGTTAGTTAAGGGAAGTCGTCAGTTTTTAAACATACTGAAGGCATTCTTAAGAAGCTTACACTTCCACTTTACTGACAGTGTTTGCTACAGCAAAATGCCAAAAGTAAAGTCTTCTAAAATTTGGCTGATTCATCAGTGAATCGGCAACGACCTGAATTTTACAACAGACGGCAAAATTGTTCTTTGTCAGGTATGCCGAAAGTAAGTTAGCTGTGACCAAAAATCACATTTTCTGCAGCATAAAGTCAACATGGCATATCAGCAGCATTGAGAGGAAAACAGAGGTCCAGTTCCAACCACTAATTTCCTGTTTTTTTTTTCTTTTTTTTCTTATGACTCTTCAAAAGAAAGTTTTAATAAACTTTTAAACAATGTGAAGCACTAGTATCAGCAAATGTTCCGTGACACGTGCTTAGTGTTGTAAATAATAATAAAAAAAAGTCCGTTTTTTTTTTCGAAAACTTCCGTTTTTATTTTTTTAAAAAAACAACAACAACAACAACATGAGCCTTCGTTTTTTCTTCTTCTAAATTTCGTTTCTTTCAGGGCAGCAATTTGTAATACTGCTAACGTCTTTTTAAAACACTACATGTGCTACATTCAGTAAATTTATAGAAGACATCAGTGACCGAAATATATCAGACGAATCAAGCTTGAGGAAAAATATTTCAGCAACTATACCAGAAAAGGTTTGAATTCATCAGAAGAGACGTACAGGCTTTCAATAGATGAGACAACCGATAGTTGTGGTCGTTTCATCGTTAACGTTGTGGTGGGTTTGATACTGCGTATCCTTGTTGGAACTCTTCACAATTTGTCCATATGGGAACTTCACAGAACCTGGTAAACCCCACCTCGTACAAAACAAACCACAGCACCATAGCCTACACCGTTTGGGCCTCCATACGCTTGAAACTGAAATTATAAGTTTCTACTTTTTGTGACCGACAGTGTGCTCTATATGATCAAGGCGAGTGAGACATTGAAAAGTTTCTAACATGCTTCACATCACATGTCTTGCTCCCGGCTTACACCGGTTAGCTGAAGATGTTAGAAACAGTTTCCCAGAAGTGAACAATATTACCTTTCGTGAAGAAAGTATTTCTGAAAGCTCCCAGCCGCATTCAAATATTCAAGGAAATGCTACCACTAACACCTCTTCCAACAGAGCCAACCATCATCCGCTAAGCAACTGGCTGGTGCCATGCATTTTGAAGACATCAAGAGTATTGTAGACACGTTTGACGTGAACAACGCATCCAGCATAGCAAAGGCTAAAACTGCTCTTTAGAATATCACTTCACAAGACCTATTTCAGTGATCTTCCTCTAGCTATTCAGCGTCTGGAGTCCGCATCTTTACAACTAAAAGATGAAATAGAAGTAATTAATACAATTTCAAAGATAGAAATACAAGGGCTAGTGGGCGCAGCCTGTTCATTCAAGATCACCAAGCTCCTGCAGAGAAGCCCACGGTATGCAACGACGAAAAATGTATCTGTGGTTCTCCAGGGGAACAAATTACAGAGTATTTACCATGGAGACCAGCAACAGTGGCTTCACTGAAAATTGCACCGCTGACTTCATGCTGTGTGAAGAGCAAATTTTCTTCCTACAAGCATGTCTTAAAATACAACATAAAAAGTTTCACCATAGAGAACTTAGCGATGTTTAGAAGTCCAGTGTAACAGTAGACCTGATTAAAATTGAAAAATGTTCTTGTTGAGTATAGTGTAACTTATTTTAATATAGACGCTCAGTGCCTGGACAGTGTAAAGACTTTGAAATGACACAGGGATAATTCTAAAAGTATGTTCTAGAAACTACTGAAAGTTAAGCAAAAAGTCTTCACGTAGTTTTGTGGGTCGAAGCCACGAAAAAATGTAGAGAAACTTAAAATACTAAAGAACTATTTTAGTATGTTTAAAAAAAAAACTAATACAGGGTTTATACAAAACTAAAAATCGGGGTCCTTGTGATGATCATACAATAACGTAGCAAACTGAACTGTACTTAGTACACACCAGCTAACGCCGGAAAACTCAGTTACAATGATCGACAAGGGGCAGAATTTGGTAATTTTAGAATGTTAAAAGGGCCCATGGAAAACATATGGCGTAAATCGAACGTAGAGCTGAGTCCGAGGTCTACCAGTTCCGGGAATGACGTGAAGAGAACGCTGAAGCACGATGGGAAGGTTTTAAGTCTAGGTTATGTGAAACAAGTTATCTGTAGCAGAGCTGAAACCAAAAGTGACCCGGTCTGCCACAAACATAGGTGACCCGGCGACCTGGTCGTTCTTGTGGCTTGAATCTATCATCAGTGTAATTTGTGAAATTCCTTAAGAAGTGAGCTTGTGCACAAGAACATTATTTTTCAGAAATTAAAAATATTTTAATGCTTTTATTCTATTTAAAACTTCAAACACAAAATTCTTTCAGAAGAGCCTTTCCGAAAGGTTATCTGCATACCTCCGATGGTACTTTTTGTCCCTTCCGGAGATGTATTATTTCCATATGCTATTACTATGTTAGCAACTTTTAGCATCGTGTTTTTCGTCCTCTGTTGGGTAACACCCCCGGTTCCGAAAAAATAAATATCTGCCTTGCCCTTCGGGTCAACCGGGCCCCAAACATAGATCCGGTCCAAAACTTGACCCGAATAACCCGTTTCAACTCTGATCTGTAGTATTTCAAATTGACTGGAACTGGTGATAAAATCTAACCATCAACCTACAAAGTATTGACCATTATGCTGTACACAGAACCGAATTCGTTACTCTGAGATTTGATGCTGAGATTTTAAATAGTGGAAAACTTTGTAGTCTTTCTTGAATATGATAGGATAAAAGTTTTAAACGTTAATTAAAGCTGGAACTGCGTTATACTGCACGCGTATTGTTTCAGGACTTTTTAATGACATGTTCCGTTGCACTATAAATGATGTTTCTATTGAATTAATATACACGTAACCTCATTTATTCGGACTAGACGGGACAGTACCCGTTTCAGATAGACCAGATTACGATTTGTTGATGTTATAAGCGCCTGCAAATACAGAAATACGGTAACAAAATGGTTTATTACATACAGCCAAAATTTATGTTACTAAATTGAGGGTAAAGACAGTAAAACGCTGGACATTTCCAATGTGGAGAATTATTAGTCGCGCTTATCTGTGTACAATGCACAGGTATTCTGAAACAAATGAAAAAGTATCTTTTCTGTTGTCGAAAATCGTTCCGGTTAAACAAAGTTTTAGTGTAGAATAAAAATACATTAACGGTGGTAGAATATTTATCGGAGTGGCTGCATTTGATACAGCGTGTCCTTGTTCAAATTCTTCACAATTTGTTCATATGGGGACCGAAACAGACCTAAACAAAATAACGATTTCGCGCGTTGCTGTGCTATTTGTTTGTTAAGTCCATTAGAGCATGCCCTCTGTTCGTTACTAGTCATCAAATTCCATTACGGGGGACCATTTTTAAACTCCCCCTCGCAACATCTCCCTTGTGTTAGGGGAGGATATTGGACAGCGAGCTAACACAATGCAACAAACATTATAGTTTTCGTCTCCTGTTAACCATGATTAAACCCATGTGACGTCATCGAACAGGGGAGCGATAATAGCGCTATTCTTCGCTTGCGAATTACATTTAACAAACGTACTTTCTTATTAGGCAGGAAAAGAGAATATAATTCTCATCAGTCAATTTGAACTTCAAGGAGGATCGAAGAAGTTCTGAACACTATTCTAGAATAGTAAAGAATACGCTAGACCCTATATTACTTCTTTTGTTTTAAAATGATATATAAAAATGAACTGAATTCACTTATGGCCTTCGGGGTCAGGCCGGGATAGGCATGGGGAAAGGATGCGGACAGTATCGGTCAGGGTCCTACTTAAGGTGCCATCTTGCCCTCATTAAACTGAGGGAAACCCTGGCAACCCTCAATCACGATGGTTAGCCGTAGGATTCGAACCCATGTGCCTCTCTACCCACTGCCGATCCAAAGCCCATGACGTTACAATGGGAAATGAATACACAAACAATAAACACAGTACAGAACACAACAGAAACAATACGGAACATGTTATGAAACTGTAACTAACTTACTCTCTCTATGGCTTATGGAATTCGCAAGTTCATCGTCGCAGTAGACCAGTTGGTAGAGCCACAGATAACTTCGTTGCCTTTGCATTCGGAAGGCCTTGCAATCGATCCCAGCGGTAGGCCATTCAGACAGCCTCTTTCAGAGGTTTCAACGTCACACCACTAATAATACTAGTATGGCACCTTGACAATCATTCCCTAACTCTGGCCACTTTCATTGCACAAGCTTTCTCACAACACCATCCCAGCCTGTCACAATTTTCTAAAGGCCATAAATTAAAATGATATTCGAAAATAAAGGAGAATTAACAAAACTGCAACTCTTTGCTCAATTTGTTTTCTAATATACGATTGCAATATCAATCCTCCTATTTCCTGGTCGATTGTTAGTTTATGACTTTCCTCCTGATGAAGCCAGAAGCTGCAGGAGTTAAAGTCCGAGACAGAGTGTGGGTGCACAGACTAACATGCAATGACACTCGTCACGAAAGCGATTGCTTAACTCCATTTCACCTGCCTCGACGCTACAGATGAAATACAAGACTTCGCCGCGAGCCTCAATTTGCACTTTTAATTTTTATTAATCAATTACAGAAACCTAGTCGTGCACCAAGATAAACCAGTAATATGAACAGCGAACGAATCAGAAGTGATCTTAACAAATTTTAGTCCTTTGTAATGTGTGTGACCGAGAGAGAGGGAGGAAGGGCCATGATGGCTCATGCCATGTGGGCTTTGTGGTGGACGAACACCGTGTGCGTCGATTTTTTCGGGAGGTTCTCTCATTTCTTCCCACTTTCTTCATTCCATCAATTCTCCCATCATCATCCATTGGGCCTAAGCCAAAGTTGCCTTGAGGCCTTAAATGAAGTTCATTTAAATTCAAAATAGAAAAGAATTTCAACTATAAACAACCACCTTAGAGGGTACTGGATGTTATATCCGCTTAAGAAGTAAAAGGAAAATGAATTAAAATACACATAAAAATGAAATAGCGAGGTAGGAGGAAGCTGGTTACTCGGAACCAACGATGTCTTATCAAATACTCAACCAATCTTAGAACAAGGACCACACAAACCACAAAAAGATTTAGTAATTACGTTTTTTTTTTTTTTTTGCGACTAAACACGCCCAGTTCCACAAGAAAGTGGCGTAATCAACATTCTACTAAGTTCAAATATACATTTCAATTCTGTTTTATTATTAACCGTATCAAAATAAAACTTCCTATACTCATCTAAGTCACTTATTAGTTATTACTTACATAATAACTCTGGGTGTTTCAATACAAACGTAAGGAATTCCTTTTATAAAAGTGTATACATGACCCGATAGGATTTGCGATTTTAGAATGAAACCAGTAGCACTATAATAATTCAACAATATGCTCAACCGAACAGTTAACACAATACTGTACTTGTGAATCAATAAATTCCAAAGAGAAAGAAAAAAAATATTATTTATAGTTTGATAGCAGAAAGTAACACCTTTAATTTTAAGCCACACACCGATATATATAGCTACACACAATCGCAAATGAACAAGAGACCGAAGTGGCAATTCTCCTTTCCCGGATTCAATACAGGTTCCCATTTGTGACTGTTCTAAAGCACTGGCTTAAGGCAGTTGCGAAATGGAATCCCGCTCCTGCTGCACGAATATAGCTCACCCAGCCATTCGTTTAGCTTTGGCTTTATGGAGCAGATATTTCATAAAGCCAGATGTTCACTACTGTATATGTCCAGCGATACTATTCCCTCGCGTAATTGCTGGGAAAAGGGACACAAATTTACTTGGCTGCTCGGGCTCAACGTTTGGAAACAACGCACGTACAAGAGCCACCAGAGACGTAAGATTTCTCCACAGCAGGTGCATCAAACTCCCAAATCTTTCTCACACAATAAGACACAAAGCACTTTGTAAATAATAATCTTTATGATAGGATCAAGATAGGGGAAAAGGAAAATTTTCGTTGTTTATTTGAGTCTTCAGCTTTATGGAACAAGCTACAACTTTCAATGAAATAGGTTACACTGAATCGATTCTCCTATTGAATCGTTGAATATAATCTTTAACGTCGGCCTCGCATTTGCATATTTTTATATATATATGGGCCGCGGTGGATCAGTTGGTAGAGCGCTCATCTCTGTTGCTACGGGTTGTCGGATCGATCCCCGCTCATGCCATGTGGGTTTTTTGGTGGACAAACACCGTGTGCGTGGGTTTGCTCGGGGTGTTCTCGTTTATTCCCACTTTCTTCATTCCATCACCATCCAGACGGATGAGCCATAGTTGCCTAAAGGACTTAAAATATAGATATAAAGGTAAACAGATTATTATTAATTCTACTATTGCGGATACTTCTTAAAAATTTTAAGACACTTCTGTAAATCTGAAATGAGTCAACGTTGCACACTTTTTATTTCGGAACACCACATGAATACCTTTTGCTGAACACTATCTCACAAAAGTTAAGAGGGTATCAGTCAGTAATAGAGTCCCAACGCTTAGCGCCACTTCCGGTTTTAAACAAACACCAATTTAATACACAACTTCGACCGCCCTAACTCAAGCCACTTCCGGTTTTTCGAAATTTAATAGACACCTCCGACTAACCTAAATTTAGCCACTTCCGATTTCCACCGCATCGTACTCGCATACAGCTTTAAAATGCCCAATTTCGCCAAATCGTATACACTATATGATCTATGCCATGTTAAACACGTGGTGGCTAAACCGGAAGCGAGTGAAGTTAGGTTGTCAGTCGGGTGTGTACTAAATTCGAAAACCGAAGTGGCTGCTCTTGGGGTTGGGTTATAATAAGCCTACACGAGAACCAGCTAATAGAACTTGGTAAACTTTATTTTTATATGGACCAGTCTAGTATCTGTGGACTTCGGCCCGTCACGATTTGCGTTTAGCTGTTAAAATCCACATCCATGCCGGGACTCGAACCCCGGACCTTCGAGCCGATGGCCTACCGCCACACACCGCTCGACCGGCGCGAGCTAGTGGAAACCGGAAGTGGCTAAAGTTGGGTTTGGTCACTCGCAGATATGTACTAAATTCGATAACCGGAAGTAATTAAGTGATTTTTTTACCAAGGCGCATCTACAATACGTACATAGGCAGAGCTAAAAATAAGCAGTACACGAGAACGAGGTGGTGGAAACCGGAAGTGGCTATAGTTAGGTTATTTCAGTCGGAGGTATTAAATTTCGGAAAAACCTGAAGTGGTCACTCTTGAGTTATGACGGTCGAAGTTGTGTATTAAATTGGTGTTACTTTCAAAAAACGGAAGTGTCAAAAGTGACGTCAAGTGTCGAGAGTACTGTCAGTGGCTTTGGCACTCTAGGAAAAAGTTGGCGAGAGTAAGCACACAATCCAGGCGATTGTCTATTGTTTTAACCAGATTAACATAGTCAGCGTGTCTATACATTGAAGTTCGATCCCAAAACGAGTGATCCAGAGTTTAACAAATTGTATTATGTACAAAAAGTATTTAAGAACCGTTTCTAAAAACACACACACACACATTATATACATATAAATGAAACTCATCTTCAGAGAGGCATAAGTCCTGCACTACAAGAATTTAAGCAAAGACGTACAGTCGGCGTAAAAAATGTATACCTAATTGTAAAATTTACTGTCCAAATAACTGAAATGGATAGACCTATTTTAATATAATTTTTCTGCAAATATTGTTGACGTGTGAGTAAGCGTTTTGCGTCTAATACTACTGCAACCACAACAATACCGCTATGTACTCGACACAAGAAACAATCAACTTCCTGACTGTCACACCCTCGTTACAATACGGACCCCGTGCGATTTCAGTTTTTCCTAAAGTGAAACAAAACATCTGTGGCTGCATGCAAAGGGTGTAGTATGGCTCAAGAAGCATGGTGTTTAGCATTTACAATACGATATGAGCGGATGGAATATTACGTGAAGTGTGACACAGGGAACTTCAAGAAGATGTACTAGTAAGAACTTACACGGAATCCCCCCCCCCCAATATTAAAAAAAGAGCTACTAACTGTCTGGAAATTTCCAATAGTTTTCCTAATAATAATAATATATATATAAAAAAAAACATCACTGAGTTTTCGGTTATACCGGTAAATAAAAAGCCTGAAGCGGAATTTAAACACGGGTTGTTCAGTTAGAAGTCTTATCAACTAGTCCAAGAACCCCCAACCCACGAATTAACCTACATTTTAATAACTTTCTTATTTGTCCATTAGGGATCGTAATCGTCACTCACTGAAAATATTTCCTATTTCTGCGAAAATAGATATAGATGGCGAGAACAAAACACTATCAGAATTGCATGTACGGTTACGGTAAGAAACCGCTTTCCCTTTCTGCCCATGTGCACAAAAGAACTGAAAACTGCAAATATTCATCTCAGTACACGAAAATTCTCTGCGTTCTCCTAGATCACAAAGCAACAACAGGAAATACTGAAACTCCTGCGGAACTTTACAGAGAAATCAAAGCAACGTTTCCGGTCCCCCCCCCCATAGTCTAGTTCCATTTATTTTATACATTTATTCTCAAAATCTTCCGAGTGACTCTCACTTATTCATCAGCCTGGTACAAATTATTTATTGAAATCAACCTTCCTGAGATCGTTAAAAGTGTGTAGAAAGGTGTGAAAATCTGATTGAAGTGTATCAACAGCGAGAAGAACTGGCAGTGTATCAAACCAACTTTAATTTGTATAGCTTACGACAAAAATCTTCAGCTTACACGTGATGGTTAAAAGCAAAAGAAATAACTTCCTAAATGAAGTAAGGAAACAAATGTACACATCAGGATTTTCGAAATCGTCGCAATTCTCACTAGCTTAGTTTCATCTCATCCTACTCATTGCCATTCCCAGGGGAATGGTTTAAAAAGAAAGAAAATGGGGGATGAGGGAGGAACAAGGATAAAAATGTCACGTCCTAATCGATGCGCCATTGTACGGACGCTACCAGCGCGAGGTGCTGCCAAGGTTAAGGGAGAAAGAACAGGCAGAGGGGGAGCGTTTGGGATGGCACAGGTGCAGGTCGAAGGGTTACAGAAGATACCCCAGCATCTCCCTGGATCACTTCTTCCCACGATGCTTTTCCGTTCAAAGCACGGAAAATATCTGTGGGATTCGCACGAATCTCTGAAAATCTTAACCCTCCTCCTTTTGGCGCTCGTAAAAATAAAAATAAAAATCGGAGGAAAAAAACGCACATGTAATCGATACTAATACTATCTTTTCCAGTGCATTGCTTTTCTGTTAAACTGACCTAATTCTTATTTGAAAAACCGTGAACTAAATTATTTTCTTTATTATTTTTAAGCCTCTATCAAACTATAGGTGAGCCTAGTAGGTGAAAATACAATATCCCGAACAACATTAAAGCTTTACTACATCATCCCGTCTTTTACTTTTATCTTTCCACAACACACCATGCAACAACAAATGGGAATATTACCCAGCTCCTGTGGTTCAGTAGCTAAAGACGCACACAAGCAGGTTTGAGTTCTGCTGTTGGCCATCTTGAATTAACTCAGTTACACCAAATGACTGCCAGGATGGTACCTACACGAGGGCTCTACTTTCATCTTTTCCTCCCCAGAAGTGCTCGCCAAGGAACCCCATCCCTTTGATAAATGAGGTACACAGTACAGCTATCTGTAAGGCCCAAAAACGTAAGTAAAATATAAAAATGTAGTATGCAAATTAATCGGCGTTCTAGAAATTGTCGTACACATCTCGCAAAGTATTCCATTTACCATTAAAGAAAATATTCTTTAAATCCATCTCTTTAAATGCACTTGAACAGCGTACCAAAAAACGGCAATTTAATTACGCCGAAAGCAACTTTAGTTAAAAAGCAAAGGATTTAAAAAATATCCAACATCTCGATAATAAATATAAATGATTGCAATGCACATAAAAGACATTGTTGCCTGTTTTATATTATTAGAACTCCATTAATATTTTTTCCCGCGTAATTATTCTTGTACGTTCCAAAGTACCTAACTCTCACTTTCATTTGAACGATTTACCTGCTTCCGTTCTGATTGTATCAACAGCTCAGTTTGTAGGACAGGAAAACAATCAACTAGCCACTAGACCATTTAGCACATCGTCCCTTCCTCTTCTCTCTCCCTATCTCTCATCATAGACACAACTACCGGAGCTCAACTTCGGAGAAGACTCCTTCAAGTCACCCACCTTCTCAATTTCCAATTCCCCCTCCTCCGAAAGCTCCTTCCCTCCGCGCGCTCCTTTTTGCCTTTCTGAACTACGCCTCTGGGCTCTTCTGGCGTTCCAAATGACAAGCTCGCCATTCCCGCGTTCTGAACCAATTTTCCCGCCGATATTTCTTGATCAGGAACGGGAGAGAAGCTCCGGAACCGTTACGCAGCAATGCCTCAGTGTCAAAGGACTAATAGCGGTAATCAATTAGACGAGCCTGGTTGGACCTGTCTCACTCTAACCCCGCCGCCACGTACTTCTCCTTACACGATCTTTCTAGTTTCCTCCTCTTCGCCCAATTTTTGGAAAAGAAAAAAAAAATCAGAAAGGCAGAACATAAAAGGTCAGTTGATTTACTTTCCTTAAATCAAAAAGTCGAGCAATGGAACACCACTAGTATATTATCGACGTTAATTGCAACAAGCGAAGACGAAATATTGTAGCGGGAGAATGCGCCAAGAAAATGCAGCTCAGCCAATCCAAAATCGAACTAGTTACCCCGTTCCCCTTTCCCGTCAAGACAAATAGTACATGTCAGGATTGGAAGCAAAAAGTAATGAATCTGAATGTGAATTAAAGAATTCTTGTTAACATTCTTTTTTTTTTTAATTTCGGGATTTGTTTTTTTTTTAAAGTAATGATTGCAATACAAAGTATTCAATTGAGGGGCTCCGTGGAAAAAGGGTACATGCCACATCCCAATGAAAACAATGAAAAAGACTTTATTTTAGACAAACACTTTTTGTCAACTAGCGTCTCGTCCCGTAATGCGGCATGTGCAGTTTTTGTACTAAAAATAAATGTCACAGGCACAGTTATTACGGAAGGAGATGTTAGATCGAAAAAAACTGATCGGATAAAAAGACAGCTTTCATTGGGATGTGGCATGTGCCCTATTTTCCACTGAGAACCTCAATTCACAACAAAAAGAAATGAAGCGCCACTTGCGGCTGAAAATCCGACGGCACTTACCGATTCTTCATGAAATTATTCTTCTCTTATACATATCGAATCAGCAACTTCCTGATTTCTAAACTAATGGTTCCCAAACTGCGGGCCAGTCACTCAATAGGGAGCGTAAACTAGCAAGAGGAACGTAAGTTACTTTAAAAATATGTGCTTGCGGGTTGAGAGTCGCCAGGGTTTATACACAGGGCGTTGGATGAAAAGGTTTGGAACTATGTTCTCAACGGTTTTTCAAGAACGAGGACCTTCTGATTTGCCGTATATTTTCCCTCCGTCGATCACTTCAGAAGCTCCTGATTCTTGACTGTAATTAGAAGTCTCAGTGATGACAGACAATAAGCAAAATTTGTTTGGTACTTGATCGATTAATACTAGAAGGATTCGATACACCTTCGACTCGAATTATTAACCCAATGATCTACTAATGATTGATTTCTCGATCTCTCATATCGAAAATTTCGCGTAGAATTGTAGTAATTTACAACAATAATGGAATTTCGGAGGCGGTTCCGGATCTCCAGGACCTAACCCCTGCGTACATCACTGGATAGTCGATAAATTTTACCAACTTCTATCAATATATTTATGCGAAGTTAACGTTGCCTTCTCTATGAAACAACAGGCATTCAGGCAAACAGAAAGATACAATTTGTTTTCGTTTCCTTTGTTTAGGTTTAACATGCTTATGTAACAACAAGGTTTTTGAAGGACAAGACTTACTGCTTACAGTGAAATCGGAACCAATACTCGCGTTGCACTTTAGAGAAACTCTGTGGCCCCATCGAGAATCGAACCCGGGACCCCTTGATTACAAAGGAAAAATGATATAAAATTAACACACATGGTTTAATATGTGGAATCGTCATCATGCAGTTCACACTATTCGTTGATTTTTCTTGTTTAAAAAATTTTGTTTTTACTATTAAACCGTGGTTAAAACCAGACATACCTGCTGCCAAGTTTACAATAGTATTTTTTAGACATCCAAAAACGACTTTATTCGCAACATTTTGTTGTGCGGCATTTTATTGGAATTTCGCAAGGTTTATCTTGTTTTTGAACCACTATGGAAAGGATGAAGCAAAGAGCTCTCATAAAACAATGAAAAAGAAAAAGGGCTTTGTGGCTAGGACAAAACTGAGATACCCCTGAACGATCTGCAACCCATTTAGCTTAAGATAATTGTTGGTTGCGGCACATACAGGCGCACTCCACATTCCACTTACTACGTGGTAAGTACACGAATTTGAATTTTATTTTTGGCCTTTGGGCATCTAAGGCTCAGGCCGCGTAAGTGCAAAAGTTCCAGTAAATAAGTTATACAATCCCGGGTTCGATAGCTCGTAGGTAGTTTGCATTCCACTTCAAGATATTTCTTAAGGCGCCATCTCTATCAGATAGGAAACAACGGAAAATCGCCATCGGTTCAGCTGTATGTACAGGTATCCGCGCATCACAGCTCTTCTGGTTAGAACTTAGAACACCAATCATGACGAAACAATAGACGAAGAACGCGTTACTGACATTCCTCAATACTTTTAAATCAAATATGAAGAAATGTAACTGCATCTCACACTGGACTTACTTATTCGCAGTAACCATCTTCCCACACTGCTTGATAAGTTAAATTAGCTACCTGTCATTATCATAGATCTAATTCCAAGAAGACATTGCTTCTAAGAGCTATGTTCAACTAAGAATGACTCGTTACAAGACAGAATTCCAAACAATTTTAAAGTAATAACTGACAAACATACGAAGGCAAGTCTGAATTTGAATTTATTTAACATGCTTTAAGAAGTTATGCTGTCATCTTATCGTAAATGTAAAGTAATAAAATGTTTATAAAAAATGATACGACCTGCTCAACTACGGGAAGAAAATTACCACAGAGTTTTATGAATATAAAATAAATATGATGGTCCAACAGGATTCAAATAGCATTCCAAAGGGTACGTTTTTTGTACATATATGAAACCTAATATGCGAAAACAGCCCAAAAATACTAGACAAAGAAAAATACTAGAACATTAGACTCATACGTAAAAGCTATGGGAAGAAATGGAGAATGCTGAAACTGAGCAAAATTTAACGTAAAGCAAATTGCTTTCTCCATTCTAACTGCAGGAAAGCACACGTCGATGATAAGAATTTGCATTTGAGGAGATGATCTTGCAACTACTCACCACTATTTCGTTAGAAGACGTCTTACATCTTATTCGTCGAAGCGAAAAGAAAAGTTATCCAATCAGACATATATTACAAAGTCCAAGCTAGAAAAGAAGCAATTCATCATAAAATTAACTCACGTAGTCAAAGACCATAGACCTACGCCGACGTTAAACTCTCCCACCTTCCTTCTGTTTCAGCAAACCATTCATCATTTCTTGGGCAATGAATTATCGAAAGAATCAATATTGCTGACCGCATCGTTTGTTAATAATCCTCTTTCTTCTTAGAAGGCTTAGAAAGAAAGGAAACGTCTTTCAATTCTGCAATGGTCTTACTTTTGCTTCCTTGAAAGAATCAAGAGATTCTGGACAATCAATACTGATACTGCAATTGCTACCACTGACCAACGAAATACATAGAAGCATTAATAAATATTTTCAACACAGTACAAACAGAATGTCAGTCAACATGATTCTATGCATTAACGCAGAAGATGTACACAACACTTGCGGCTTAAATCAGTTAGCTAATGACGGAACAGAGCAAACGTCAGCGAAAATCTCTAAGGAAACAACAAAAGTGGAAGCATGGAAGCTAAGAATAAAAGCTACGTTGACAAACTTCCTCCCAATATAACAGAAAATGTTCCTTATTCCTATAATGACATTTTGATACTAAGGAATTACATATAACGCATGTGAATAAGAAGAAAAATAGCGAACACATGTATATTGTGAGAATGAATTGCTCTTGTCAACGTAGTAAAATTTCTTCTTCAAAACTTTGGAATGGATAGACCGAATTTAAGCAGTTCTTTTGTAACACTGAGAATTACATTCTCTTTACGTCAAAGGAAACTCTCCTCAAATTGACCAACCTATTCCAAATTTATCCGAAGAAGAAATTTATTGGTGCTGACTGTACGCCACAAAATGTATCAGTACGAAAAATGTCATCTAAAAGTTTAGGGCAATCGTTAACTACTGGACCCATTTTGAACATAGTTTATGTAGTTCATGAAAGGTACTACACCTTCCTGAATGCAGTGGTAAGTTGATACTACTGCAATAGGATCGAACACAACCATGAACGTTGTAACAACCAGGAAGACCAATCTGATACTTTCTATACATGTGGATATCTCATCCTTTCGTGCACATATTTTTTTACTGTACTGACAACTCAAAAGATGGAAAATTCGTGAACTCATTCGCATATATTTCCGCATCTTATCTCGCTCTAGAAACTAGCATGATTTCAAACGTACAGTACACTTATGCTTCAACGTATACGAACAGATTGTGGAGTCACGAACAGAAACTGAAAAAGTGCCATCTAAAAGAATACTCCAGCATTTCAATACGCTTTATCTATTTTTTAAGTAAATGTTTCCATGAACTTTATCGTCTTAACGGACTATAAACTATTGTAACTACAAGAACAATTTGCTACTGTCTTGTAACGCACTTCAACCACATATTTAAGAACTGAAAGCAACTCTTATTAAAGCTTGGCGTATTTTTCACATGAAACACTGAAGACAGGAAGCGACCCAACTGAAGAGAAGAGCACACGCAGAGGCAAGACATTAACAGAAATTTTGGAATGAGTTTCTCAATGATAGAGGGAAAAAATAAGATGATGAAAAATAGAGGTATTTCCAAGATGGCATTTTCTGCACCAAAAATTTCGACCAATTACAAACTGGAAGTACTTACAAGCAATCCAACTGGTGTTCTTCCTTTTGGTTGATCCCTTATAATGGCCCCTCCCTCAAGGAAAAAAAGAGAGCTTTAGTTAGGTTCATCACTGTTATAAAAGAAAAAGAGAAGACCGTTTCTTTTTTGAGGGTGAAATGAAACGCGGGACGAATTTCATTCTACTTTCGTTATTTCATCTTGACGAGTAGAGCTACTACTCATTCTAGAAAGTAGTTAAGATTTCTGCACACGTCTCTTCGAAATGTGTCTTCCTA
The DNA here is from genome assembly GCA_022664845.1 of Lepisma saccharinum. Classification (NCBI taxonomy): domain Eukaryota; kingdom Metazoa; phylum Arthropoda; class Insecta; order Zygentoma; family Lepismatidae; genus Lepisma; species Lepisma saccharinum. The sequence goes on along the minus strand of JAGDQP010013255.1, from coordinate 19,700 downwards.
TCAACTCTTCAACTTGTGCAAACTGGACCTTGAGCTCTTTAGATGCGATGAACCAGGGCGGCAGAGAGGTCTACAGATTACTTAGTGGAATGAGTTGATTTCTCTTTCGCCTCCTTTAAACTTTTAACGTAGTGAATCCATTAGAGACCATATGACCGTTTTTTTATGTATATCTCAACAACAAATCGCGGAGTAAACTGACAATTCGTCCGCAAAACACATAGAGGACCAGCAAGCGATGAATAACTGCATTTTAAGTAGTGTCACCCTACCAAGCGACAATAGGTCAGTTGGTACAGCGCTGGCTTTGCATTTGCAGCGACCTGCCATCCTGAAAGGTTTTCGAGGATTTTTCCTTAGTCACGAGAAACTTATGCCAGGATGGTACTTTCAATCTAGGCCCTGTACAACTTCCTTCAATATCTCTCTTCCTTATCGCGTGAGCTTACATGCAATTCAAAATTATCACTCTACGTTAGCATCCATATTTCTTAAATTTATCTCGAAATCACTGGACTTCATTTCTTACTTATTGGTTTATTTTCCATAAAGTAGTTGTTTTCTATTCACTGTACCATCCACAGTCGAGGACACAACAAGGCTACTCTATTTGATCTCTACAACATTGTGCACACTGTGATTTAAAGAATCAATAAGCATGTGGTACATTGTTTAGAGGCATAACAAACTAACTACTTTGTTAGTTGTTACTAATTGCACATGAACAACACCTACACGTCAACGTCTAGACAGCGAACGAACAATAAACACACAGTGAAACAAAAAATTCGGCAGTTCACACACGAAATACTTTCCATTACGTAACTTATCAACGTAAATCCTTTTGTTCATTAGTCATTATAGACTCAGATTGTTAGTCTATAAATTAGCCTGGAAATTAAAACTATCAGTTCGCGGGTTTTACATCATCTTATGCTATACCCTATCTGTCTCTAAATTTTACTCTGACCATGGAAGAAGGAAGGAAGCGCCTCTGGCCCAAATTTAACGTACTTCTTGACCATTACCTACAGTGAATAAGGAGGAAATTCTCAGTTAGAGCAACTGATGTGACCAAGATTTTAGCCTGGGCCAACTTTGAAATTAAAGTAAATAAACAATTATAGCCTATATTCTTGCCTAGCTTGTCTCTCTTGTGGCCTGGAAGTTCCGAATAAAGATCATCAATAGTCCTGTCTCTTTCAATTTGTAATTATCTTACTTTCTCCATTTGTTTATTGTAGAAGATGTAGTACAGATACGCACATATTTATATGTATATCTACACACGTACAAGAGTTCTCATTTTCGGCTGCATGCATGTATGTGCACACTTCAAGCCTCAGACTATTAAAATGCAAAACTAATCAGACAACTCAACATGGAAGTCTTAGTCACTCTGAACAAACGCAAGTTCAAATGGTCACTTCGACATGTAAATAATGGCAGTGGAACTCTAAAGCTAGTGACATTTCAAACAGGAAACGAACTGCAGAGTAAACTCTGCAATTCTAGAGACCCACAGTATGGGCAAGCGGAGTGAAGAAAAAGTTTACGAGATGATGGGGCATTCTTGCAACAATCCCCTAGGTGGTGGTCAGTTGCTAGGAGACGCCGCGTGCACAATAAACGACTGTGTGATTGTTGCCAAATTGCCAGGGTAGGGGTACAAGAAAAGGCGGACTGGGGAAGGGTACATTCAGTCAGGACATGAGGAGAGAGAGAGAGAACTGCACCAGTCGCAATTACGGATAGTTCCAGCCTCTGATAGGAATCAATACACAGAGAGATATCTGGGGCCTAGCGCAACGAATGCGGAGTTGTCAACACTAACACTTACGCATTAGTGCCTCGCCCCCTTTTGAAAGGATAAAGACAAACACACACATACATGCACACTTTGGAACTAGCTTGCTTAGTACTTTCCCTTTCTTCCACTTACGAATACAAAGAGAAAAGCAACGAGACCTAAGTTGTAGTTTCAACACAGAGCCGTAACGTGCAGAAACTTGTTTCTAAATGGATTACAAATTCAATTTAGAGCATACTAAATTTATGATCATACACTATTGACAGTATTATAAAAAAGTATGTTACATAACTATATTTTGTAGATACGGTACATAACATTCACATTTTAAACTCTAATTTCTGATGCAACGAATGGTTGCAAGCAATCGCTCACTAGCGTCATGGGAGAACTGAGGTGATTTTATTTGAGTTCGTTAGGCATCTAAGCCTCAGGCCGGGAAAGGGTAGAGGAAAGGATGTGGGAAGCCCTGAGTTCAGGGTACTATCCCGTCATTTGCCTCGTATGACTGACAAAAACCCTGGAAAACCTCAGTCAGGATGGTCGACCGCTAGGATTGAACCCACAACCTCCCGAATGCTAAGTCAAAGCTCTACGCTGAGCCACGACTGCTCGGTATGTCATGGGAGACATTAAAACAATATTTGAAACAAACTGAAGAAGTTAAATAACTAAATAATAAAAATATTCTGGAATACTGAATAGATTACCAATGACCAAGCCAGGAAACGAGAAACAGGTTATATCCCTCTCGCTTTAGTTTCACCTAACAGCGTAGCTCTGGGGACAGTGAACTGACTTTCCATAACTGAAACTTTATATGAATACCCACCCAGTATGATGCTTTGAACTGAATTTAATTGAAAAGAGTCTGGATACTCTATCGCTAATATTACTGAACCAAGATGACTAACATCAGCATTCTTGTAACATAAAAGATGCTTTACGTAGTGGTTTAAGGTTATGGTCATCATCTTCGGATGGGTACAACGTAGACGCAAGTTCAAGTCCTGCTGTGGGACACCCAGACAGGCTTTCCGGGTTTTACCAGAAAAATGCCGTAATAATATACCGAAGATCCGGTAGCTAATTTTTCCATAACTGTCCCCAAAACAGTTCGTCGAAGTGTCACTCCTGAAACGTGAAACTGCCTCCTTAATGGTGGTCGTCATAGCTACCACTTCAGGTCACAAACTGAAAATTAAGAAATTCTCAAAAAGAATCGAAATGTTCTTTCAAATTTTGTTTTCCTGTTTCAAAAACACAACAAAACTAAACTAGACTAACTCACTGAGCGAATAACCGGACAGTTCACAGAAAACATTCGAAAGAGCTACGACCTTTAATATTATTATTAACAAAAGGAGAAGTAAGAAATTGTAGTAACACAAAAACGTGCAAGTGTTTAGTTAACGATGACAATGTAAGTTACGAATAGGTTTCTTACAACTACCAAAATCATGAAATACTGCTCAATATAATTTACGTATACAGCTCTCGGCACCTCTTTTCTACGTTTTTGATCTGCCATATTCCATGAGCATTGTACACAAAGTTTCATTTAAATCATAGTAACCAAAGCACGCAAACGAAATTCTACACGAGATGCAACGTTGCATGCAACGAAATGGAGAAGGAAACAGACAAGTCTTAAGCACATTGTAACACGAATACTTCCTTTCAACTTCAGATAAGCTGCAGAATCGTGTTCACCTCTGATTCAAGGATACTTAACTGATAGGCAAACGTACGTGGCAACTCTTTGGAGGCGATATTTTTTTTCCAGACCTTCATGTAAAAAAGCGTTCTCATATGGAACACTCGCCAGGTGACAGACCCCGATTTTGATGAAAATTCTTGTGTAGGTACAGCGCCTAGGTAAACATTCACAGCCAAAATTATAGTTGCTATCGTCAACAAATAACGACACGGGGACCCGAGAAAGATGGAACGTAGAGAGCAAGTAAATTGAATACAGAGTACGGAATATGCCTTTTCTTTTATAAATTATTACATATTTTGGAAGGAAATGATCTCCATGGCCGCAACATGAAGTACACTATAAAGTTTTAAATACATTAACAGAAGATGAAGTACCAATTTCAAGAAGGCGTAATGATAGGTGAAAGTGACATTCTCCAGGTCAATTTAAATTGTCGTTTTGTCGTACAGGACTATAGTTATGCCAAAACTAACTTCATCATTGGAGTTTTTGGAACATTCCAGCACAGACTGATATATCACATGACCCACCTACTATTTAAAAATTTTAAAACATAGTCAAGATGGCCGTTTACAAGATGGCGGTCATTGTCATCATACCATCCAGCATGTATCACCTTCTGTCCAATATTCATTAATAGTCATTTTCTTTCAATGTATGTAACAGTTTATATATATATATATATATATATATAAATCCGTACTCTGTACTCGACTTACTTGCTCTCTACGTTCCATCTTTCTCGGGTCCCCTTGTCGTTATTTGCTGACAACAGCACCTATAATTTTGGCTGTGAATGTTTACCTAGGCACTGCACCTACATACGAATTTTCATTAAAATCGGGCTCTTTCACCTGGCGAGTATTCCTTCTCAGAGTAAAATATTAACTCTGAATCGCCTTGGCATTTTTTTTACAGTATGTTATGACTGAATCCAGAACTTAGCAAAGAACTTGCGAAACTAATTCTGCTTCGAGCCGCTGTTCCTTGACTTTCAATACAATTGGAATCAGGATGAATAGAGATACACTGTTAAACTATCATGTAGGGAATTATAATACACGTTAAACTTCATGTTGACAAAAGCCGTTTCTAATTTATTTCATTTAACGTTTAATGATGGATTTACTTAGTCAACTAAAAAAAAAAAACATCTCTTAGATTAAAATCCCTAAAGGTTCACTATATGAAAAAAGAAAAAAAATATAATTATGTATGAGTGGGGGAAAAGCAGCATGAGTATTATGGAAATAGGTAGTGGGGGAGGGTATGCGTTTGCATTTTTCGAGTACAAATACCATTTAGGAAAAATTCAGTCCCCCTTTTCTTTCATCTGCTTTTACAAAGGCTGATTATGTAGCACTACCTAGGAAGAAGAGTGAACGAGTCATGTTATATAAATACTTTCATGACACCCTTCAAGCAAAACGATCCGAGATGCATTTTCCGCACTAAATGGTACCAGTAAAACATCAAACAACGTATATCATCCAGCGACGAGACGGTGTGGCAGAGGCCTTTGCTTTGACCACTACGTCAGAGCCGTCAGTGCTATATTATCGGCTATGATAATGGTTGCCCCGACTCGTTTTCATTATCGATCCACACCCCCTTTTTACTTTCATTTATCGCTGAGTCTGCGCTTCTTTGCAGTTTCTTCTAGTTTTTTTTTTTAAACCTTCCGAGAACATACACATACACACAAAGGGGCGCTTGTAGAAGCTTAATCGGCGATGCTTAGTGCAAAAAAACTATGCTGCAAACATTTCTAGTACACAGTCATACCGGGAACAAAGGAATGTGAACTTTGGGATTAACGTGCATATATAATTATGTGGAGAAGTTCATTTCACATACAATTTCTTACAGGCTGACTCGGGAATTCACTACACGTAAACAAAACATGACCTCTTAATTTATCTGACCAATTATGAAATTGAGGAAATCTCAAACTTCAGAATAAAGACAGATACGTGAAGAATATTAACAACATTTTTAGTTTGTTGTTTATCACAGCCTCAAAGCACACAACTTAAATTTTTGAAGGAAAACAACGGTAGTTAAAATTAGTAATTTTGCAGAAAAAAAAACTATTTTTTCTTTCCCATTCTCTACATTCTAATCTGCTCTTTACAATAACATAGAACTGTGTTTTTCAAACTTTTAATACTCACGGACTGGCAAACTTCACGGGGAAACTTTCAAGGACCGGAAAGATGCCAGTAAGTTAAGAGGTTTATTTGTTGTTCAAAATATGACACCACAAGTTCAAATTCTAGTTACTTTGGGAAGAAAATGTACACTTGAAGCTCGAATTTGAAGTGTCGAAATCTGTCGAGGACAGGTACAATAGTTTCGCGGACCGCCCGCCGGTTGAAAACCACTGGTATAGAAGCACCTCTTGCAAAATAAAATAGTGCTACATTGATTTTGTTACTTAAGTCAGTTTCTGAATTAAAGCGAAAAATATCGAAGTGACATCGGATGAACCTTTTTGTGATAATCGCTATTTGTTGCGTGTTTAGAAGAATAACACATGTTGGATATTCATAAATGAAGCAACCTGACACTGCTAACTACATAAATACTTTTGACACTGAAAAGCTACTCAACAAGAAACAAATGAAGGGTATCGGGGGGAAACCGGGGATGTCAATTTCTAGCAATTTTGTGCTGAATAGCTCATTCTATTGGGGGGAATTGGAGCTACAAACCTGTAAAATAATGAAGGAAAAATATTCATAAATGACTACCTGAGACTATGTCACATATTTCTTGAGCCGTTTAAAGATTAAGAGATGAAGAAATTAAAACTGCATTTTCTCAATAGCCTGTTTTGTGACATTCCTTGTTTTCTCCCGACAACCTTCAAATACGAATTTATGCATCTACACCACTACTGTTGTCTTCATCAATGTCAGTATCTTCACTTGTATTGTTTGAACATAACGCTTCATCGCCTAAGCCAAAGTTGCCTTAAAATTAAATTCAAACTCAAATAACACTTCGTAAAATGCTGCACCATCTTTCAGATAGTATATACACAGCAGTACATCTTTCTTTTTGCAGGGTTGAGTAGTATTGGTCGGTTTGTTTCGTATGTTGCAACATCCACGGGCCACACTGTAACTGTGCATTACTTCGATGACTTCTTTGAAATGCATGTTCAGTTTGGTTAGTGAAGATAAAAAGTAGGGAACAAGAGCACTAGGAATGTCACGGAGGTTATATTGTTTACTATTCACAATGTCGAATGGTTAAGGTTAATGAAAAGCAACTATCTCCAACAAAAGATGGCAGCACCATCTCCGTATATGTCTAATCTATTTTGAATCGTTGCACGAAATTGCATTGCTGCTTCGATAAATTCAAGCCCAGAGATGAAAGTTCATAACCATTTCAGGAGTTCAATCAGTGCTGATTTTTAATTTCCTTTTTTTGTTCATTGCTGAAAGAGCTTCATTGTTATAGGTTTTAATATTCACAAAAAACAATCAAGTGATTTCAACAATGAAGAAAAAGGAAATAAAAAAAATCGGCATTTATCGAGCTCTTGAATTGGTTATGAACTTTCTTCCTTGAAAGTTAGAACTCTCTAGGCTTGTATTTGTAGGAGCAGCATTGAAATTTCCTGCAATGATAAAAACACATTATAAATATACGGAGGTAGTGCTACCATCTCTTGTTGGAGATCGATACTTAAAGCCTTCCACGGTGGTTTAAATGTTCTTCCTTACACATTATCTATTTCTTTGTCTGAAGCCATCTTTTAGTAACACCGTTTTTTTTGCAAATGAGTACTGCAGTTTTTGAAAAAATTGGCAGTCTACTGTTGGTTTTGCAATGTATTTTCTCAGGTCTATGAGATGATAACGAATGCACTTTTTGTTAAACTTGTTGAACCACTGGGTGGAACTCCAAGTTCCTAATTTCAGCTATACTAATATCAGAAAATAGCCAAATACTGACTACTCTTGTAATATATATATTCTGCAAGAAGATTAATGAACTAGGAATTTTCGTCGTCGTATTTTTCATGCTCTGGAGCGTAGCCTTCCCGGTTCCGTTCATCCCTGAAACAAACACTGTTGAAACGCTACAAGGGAAGAATTCAGAACTCTGTTTTGCCCTTCGGGTCAGGCCGGGTCCGAAACATAGACCCGGTCCTTCAACACTTGACCCGTTTCAGCTCTGCTGTGAACTTAAATACACACAGTTCTTGACATAAACCCGCTGATCTACTTATTTTTATCACGTTTGATTAAACAATAATGAATTATTTTTTCTAATAAGTTGTGTGTAAGAAAATCAATATTGCTTTAGGTACTCATGTACGTCCATTTAGTAATAAGGAAGCTAATTAAAATACGGTATTGTATCCTCGTCAGACGAACAAGTATTACTATAATCCAGATCTATTCATTCAAGTGGAAGAGGAGGAACTGGCCAAGACAGAGAAACATGAGACTAGCAAACCACAATTACAGAAAAGACATTAAAGAACTTTCTTCAACATTACCTTGCATTTGGCCTTCCGACAAAATTTTGATAGCAGAAACTCTTCACGGGAGGGGTTATTTCCCTAACTCGTTACTAGAAACGTCACGTGGGGGAAGGAAGTTCGGCACCGTTAGGCTGTCAGAGTTGGTCCAACTGGGATCATACAGTCTCCGGTTTGTCTAGCAGGCGACAAGTTAACTTGATTAGTGCAGCCGCAAGACATGTTCTGGATGGTGCGGGAGTTTTAACGCAGGCCACGAAGTGGCCAACTTGGAGGACTGTTGCTTAAGAAACCCGGTTCTTGCTACCACAGCCAATCTAGTTACGGAACTCAATTTTCTCCAGAGGACCATTAAATACTATTACGAATTTAATGGAAGAACAAGAAAATGAAGTTCATTTGTACACAATGCAGCGTGCAAGACTGCTTCTTTACAGAACCACACAAGCAGAAAAAAAAAAAAAAAAAAAAGAAGGGTTGGGGTCCTACCAATTATGGCGACCAAGGTCGAAACAAATTTGGTTTCACAAATCTTTAGAACAGGTATTCCTAACCTGGGATCCATAGACAGCAAGGTGGTCCGTGGATGGGTTTCAAGGGGTCCGTGAGGTTCGGATAAACAACATCATTTACAAGTGTTGGGAAAAAGCAATCAGACTATTTTCAATGATCTCAATAATGTCACCACTGCGCTCGGACGACTCGAATTGTAAAATAAATTATGTACTTACTTCTTTTTTGCAGTCCTTGTTAATATATATATATACAACACAACATATTTAACACACGAGTTGTCATACTGGAAGATGGTCTCAGGTTGAGACCGAAACGTACTTCCTGAATGAAGAATACTTATTTTAAACAAAGGATTACGAAAAGAAACGAGCACATTACTATATTTACTGGAATTACTTTAACATACCTCGGACGTGATTTTTCTGAACCGAACCTCTTACAGGTTCAAGAATCAGTAACAGACAATATCACAGTAATAGACTGTTTGCAATCGTGAATTACGTGTCTTTGCCTACTAAGTGGCGCTACAATCACGACGTTCGTTTCTTAAACAAACGAATAATTTACAGGGACGGTTTTGATTATCCTTTGTTAAAGTAATGTTGGGTCGTTACTTCAATCAATTTACTAAAAGTTTTTTCTCTTCCCTCGACTGGGGTTCATTGCTTTCACATCCTAAAAGTGGTATCTGTTGGGGGGATGACGATACTGATTACACATTAGGGGTAGCGTAAGTCAACGATGCATAACACTAAATGGTTGTAGTACCTCCGTATCTTTATAATGTATTTTACTTCGTTACACGAAATCGAAATGTTGCTCCTACAAATTCAAGCCTAGAGAGTTCAAACTTTTCAGAAACAGAAGCTGATAACTATTTCAAGAGTGTAACCCGTGTTGAGTTTTCGGGTTGGTTTTTATTTTTCCGCTATGTTTATTGTTTTATGTGCTTCTTTCTTTCATTTTTGGATATTCACTACAGCAATGAAACGATTTCACCAATAAATAATAATAATAATAATAAAACGGCACGGATGGAACTGTTGAAATGTTTATGAAACCTTCTCAGAAAAGTTTGAACTCTCTAGGCCTGAATTTGTACAAGGAACATTGTAATTTCGTGTAACGAAAAAAGATAGAGCGTTGGCATAGCATTTCGAAGGTCGTGGGTTCGATCCCAATGGCCGACCATCCTGACTAAGGCTTTATTCAGTCACACCAGGCAAATGCCGGGATGGCACCTTCAAAATAGGTCGTGACTGATACCTTTCCCCTACCCTATCCTGGTCTGAGCCTTAGATGCCTCAAGGTCATAAATAGAATTCGAATTCGTGCAACGAAAAATACACATTAAAACATAGAGGTACTGCTGCCATCTCACGTTAGTGATCGCTGTTTCACAGTGACCTCAATGCACTGTATAAAAACATGCATGCACTGTATTTTTTTTATTGCAATATCAATTTCTTGTTCTAGAATTACTCTTGTGAATAATCTATTATTACTTCACAGTGCATGATGTTAGCATTATGCTACGACAGAATATTAATTTCCTGAACTGGAAACACTAAACCACATACACGAAACATATGTTGCGAAACAATGTCAAAACTTGGTCAACTTGCACACACTGAAATGGAAGATTACTGGAATATTTTAGCAGGAGCAACTTCACGGCATGATCTCTAAATAAAACCGAAACACACATTCATTGGCTGGTTTTTGTGCTTGTATACATATATTTTTGTGCGTCATTCAAACCAGTTGTTATGTGGAAACCATCTGTCCCTAGATGATTATCTCTGTTAGCAAACACGAATACATATGCATATGTATGAGAAGCGTAGCTCTGAACAAAATAAAAAAAAGTACTATCAGAAATTGATTTCAAATTATGTGGTACAGTTCCATGCTTCTTTTCCAACAGCTGCCACATATGGGTAATCCAACATACTTAACTTTGAACATGTTAAAAAAAAAAAACTTTGATACAACAAAATCATACACATCTCGTGTTGTTCTTATATATGACAAAACTATGCATAGTATGTACGAGGGCTGTTCAATTTCGACCATAATTTCCACTGCATCCGCATAATGTTGGTCTATCTCAATGCGCGATACACTTGTTCCAGCGTTTATTCCAGTCTACACATGCTGGAACTATTTTATGATAGCTCCTTCATAATAGCTTCCGCAGTCTTGTGCTTCTTATGATGGAAAATACCTCCAACGAGGATGTTTCTTCAAATCTAGGAAAAGAAAAGACCTGCACGCGGCTATTTCTGGACTAAAGGGAGGATGAGGAACACACGGCATATCGTCCACCGAACAAACACATCTTACGTTCATTTTTTTTTTTTTTTCGTTGCCAACGCGTGGCCAGAACCTAATACTTTTTTCATTATATCTGATAGTACTCAAACGTTATTCGACAGTAGCGGTATTTCTGGTTTTCTTTATAAAAGCAGTGGTTGGAGCTACGCGTTCACCTTCCTTTGAAATTATCTTACCTCTTTTAAACTGCTTTCGAGCAGTGTAAAAAAAGTAAAAAAATTTCAAAGCAGAAGTTTCTGTAGCAATGCATAATCATAGGTCTCAGTTTACAATCTGTTCAGACCATTATCTCCATTCTTACTGTAGGTGGAACTGGACTTGCACGACTGACACAGGCGCTATTCTGGCATGACAATCATGGGGAAATTATTAAGTGTACTTTACACATTAAGCCAACAATATAACAAAAAGAGCGATAAATTGTCCATAAAAATGATCACTTTATTGAACAGCCCTTGTATATATTTCATACTTTAATATGTATATATTTTACTCACACCTGAGATGGAAGTTACCACATTTTGCGTGCCTATAATGCCAGTAATTTGGCTGATAGCAGTATGAGTGTTCTGTGCTGTGTGATACAGGAAAATGTTTAACGTAATAACAATAGCTATAATGCACAATGCCTGGTCAAGACTTACCCGTATATAAAAACGCCACTATGCTTAACGTGATAATCGTGCTACATGCCATCAACAAGCAAGGAAAATAAATGCAAGTTACCTACTATCACAAAACAGGAAGCAAAATAAAAATGCATTACCCTTTTGAAACGATACTCCAAAACACTGCTCACGGAAAGAAAAATAAACCTTCAACGGCATCGAAACATGGCTCAACATTTTCCTGTAAGTGTCAAGCTTAAATAATAATTCACGTAGATCGAGATTGTATTGTAATTACTTGTAATTAATGCTACTAGAATGAACATGATCCGAAAAGAAGAAGGAAAAAAACTATTCTTTCTATCCATCCGAGATGGATAATTACTACGGGGTCTGAATCCGAAGAGATTTATTTTTATCTTCGCAGCATATCAACACAGCTTTAATATGCGGAAAAAAAAACGGGCAAGACTAAATTTAATTATAGAATCACACAATATTGAAATATCAAATAAATAAGAACTGACTTTAAAAGTTAAAATAAGAGCTTTCACAAAAATCACAACGCGAGTCTAAATGAAAAATTCATACAAATTCAACAAGAAAACTTGACGAGTGATTTTTGATAACTCCTGAGTGGCGTTAATCCAAATCGTGTTTCATCAGCTATAATTTATTTACTCGGTGGAATCTACGGGAATCCACTTGGATGACCAGGATTTTACATAATAATGGTTAGTTACCGTTATCAGCTGAGCTGAAACTGCATTTAGAGGTTAATGCATTGGTTAGAGACCTTCAAGCGAATTAACAGGGAATTCAAATGTAATACACTGCCTCCCCAGCCAAAACAGCGCCAGCCAGGGGTATCAGAACGCTTACAACGTACTATATTGCAAGGGAAAATGAGACATGACATAGAAGTGCTATTAGAGACATTATAAACAAGTACTTCTTTCAAATTTATTTAGATAAATGTATTTCACCATTCATTACCAGAAACAAATAATTAAACAGAATGTGCTGAATAACTAAAATACCTAATTTTCATTAGTTCTAAAGCCCCTGTGGAATTAATTAATCGATGAGCATACACCATTAATTTCACGATGCTTTTCTCTGTACAATAATCACACACAAATCATTATCAACACCAGGATTCCTTTCATCGTTCACCTACAACTGTTTCATCGCTATATTCTGTGACTAGTTAGCTCCCATCATCAAATTAAATACTGAAATACAGTACTTACTTTTATTTAGTCACCATTTTAAGTCTATTCATACATTTTTTTGTTAACACGAAGCTCATATAACGCCGCTCCCAGCACAAAGTGACGTATCTAATTTTTTCAAACTTTTCAGGAGAGTGATTTAAAGAAACGCATCTTCATATGCTTGTTAAAGTTCTTATAACCTATTTTTGTTAATAAGTTTTGCACGACAAATCATAGAGATACGTCCATTTCAGACAAGAAAATTTACACAAAATGCCATATTCTGACGGTCCTAACTCAAAACTGCCACATTTTGAGATACGTCACTTTGTGATGGAAGCGACGATAACATGCCAAAGGGTTTTCGTTAAGTGGCAATAAAACTACACGGACAAACTTCGGGAGGTGATTCTTCGTGTCAAAACAAGAAGGAAGTTCCTTTAAAGAAATTTTGGAACTAGTCATATGGACGTATTGGGTACTAGTCATCTCTGACTTTGAGTCAGAGATGAAACAGAATCAACTTTGGTGACCCAGTCTGAAACTTGACCCGAATGACAGTGTCTGGGAAACGACAGTGTTAGGGAAACATTATTAACTTCGAATTTTGGCGTCGTTTGTTTCGTGCTCCGTAAGTAACGTCTGCGGCCTTGGTCACTCCTGACAAAAACACTGTTCAAACGCAAGGGAGTCTAAATCGGGTCGCCGGGTCTGAAAGCCTAGACCCGGTGACCCGTTTCAGCTCTGCTTTGAGTGTGGTTTGCTGACTGATAAATGCAGCTTACAAGATTTCTATGCTTGCCCTACTAAATCATATTTGTTCAATTGAACTGAATTTTGTCTAAGACCTTTACACAACTTTGGCTCAGGCCGAATGGATGATGATGCGAGAATTGATGTAAGTGGGAAGAAGCCCGAGAAAACTTAGGCACACGGTTTTTGTCTACCACAAAGCCCATATGTCACAAACAGGGATCAAACCGG
>JAGDQP010013254.1:17260-48269 GCA_022664845.1 Lepisma saccharinum | reverse complement strand
TACGACCATAAACGCGTTTTACCGGTTTTTCTGCACTATTTGCACTCTGCCACTTCAACCGTCAAAATCAATCGCTCTACACATCACTTTATCCACTTGGAATCTTTGGAAACGATCTCTTTTGTGTCGTATTTGATATACAGAACTTCCAAAACCGTGTGCAAAATTAAGTGTCATAAGGACACCTGCTACATGATGGAAAAAATGAAGTTCAAATTTACCTAATAGAACAGCGAGAATCCGCCATGTTTGGAGTCATGGAGTTTGGAGTCAGTGTGGTGACTCCTGCAGTGGTCACAAATGCTAGACACGCATTGAAAATTACGAAAACCATTACCACAATATAGTGACCATTGGTTAGGAGTCAGGTTCAGTGTTCTTTTTATCGCACACACAAGCTTAGAACGTGGCAAGCGCGTGTATGAAAAGCTGGCCTAACAGGTGTGTAATGAAACGAGTCATATTTTGTATTATTATTTTCACCAACAACTACTAATTTTTACTACGACCTGCCGGCAGTCAAACTTACCGCCAAAAAATGAGAAGGGGATCCTGAAATAAAAGCAGTGTTGCAAACACATAACGTAACTTGTTTTGAGCTAACTATAGTAGTGCCGTACCAATTTTTAGAAATTTACAGGAGGAATTGAGATAATTGTGTGATGTTTGAGAGTATTAGGGAGGTAAATATTGATGTTGGTAACATTTGAAGTGAATAATAATATAGTTTTAGTGTGTTTTGAAGATGTTTTAGGACGCACTGCATGTTGTGGCGGAAGGAACTATTTTGCGTAAGTTACAGTTGTTGTCATGTAAAAAGGCGGTAAGGCAGTGTTGAAATGGCGTGTCTTTGTGATGATTATGACATTTCTTGAGTTATTGTTATTGAATCGTATGGAAATGACGAGGGAAAGTGCATTTTGAAGGTTATTTAGCAAAGTATTTATGTAAGGGAAGGAAAAGGCCCCGAAACAATTGTACACGACTTTCTAATGGAAATTGGGAGAGTTAACCTGTGTGCTGAAGGTAAGTGTGAATATGTGTCAAAATATATTTTGTAAAGATACATGACCGCACCTAACCTCCACGTTGATATGTTCAGTAATATAAGATAATTTACGAAAAAGGAAAATAAGGAATTATTAATAATACATGTGAACATACAAAAATATATTTTGTAATGATACATGACCGCACCTAACCTCCACGTTCGTATGGTCACTAATTTAAGATAATCTAAAAAAAAGTGCAAGAAAATAATTGCGTAAACCGCTCGCCTCCCAAGAAAACGTAATGTGTGTGTTTGAAGTGATTTTGGTTTGGTTTCAGTGATTTTAAAATTGGTACGTCACTACTATAGTAAGGCCCTTGTTTTTATAACGTCGGCATCTTTGATGTCACAGGTCCTTATTTCTTGAAAACTACGTCACTAAAATTCGCTCCGCTTACATATCTTAGTACTTACACACTGCCGAAGAAAAGATTATCATCCAATCTACCTGTATTTTTTTAAATTTATTTTCTGACGCCTAGTTGCACTATCTATGCCACTTGTTTTGAAAAAATACATAATTTCCATTATAACTCTGCTACGCACTTTTTTTTAACATTATCTTTCTCCTGTAAATCACAAGTTCTTTGGGGCAGATCAAGTAAACCGAACTGCGAGCATTTATAGAAACGTGCGTGAATTATTTGGAACGAAATAAGTGGTATAAATTTCTTAACGTGGAATTTATCCTTCCACCTTTAATGAAACTCCTTTTAATATTAAAGCAATAACTCTGCAATCCAGAAATATACGCAAGTAAAATGTTGGCACTACCGAAAAAAAAAACTCTGTTGGCGTTGAGAGATCAACAATTTTATGCCCTAGGTGTAATTATTACTAGTACGAACAAAGCAATATATTTTATTATCGTATTAGCACACCACGTTTCCACTTCACATTAGCCCAAGTAAGAATATTTTATGTTTTTCGTACGCATTGCAGTAGTCACTTGTTTCCTTGTGGCCCCTAACGGCGAATAATAATAGCACTTCCGGTGATTAGTCTCTGAAACCTAAACTCTTATGTGGAAAATAGATTCTCGCCACACAATCAGATCGGCATGTAAGCATATAGAGACGGGGTAATTCGTTTATCTTCTCGGATGATGACTGTCACAAATCGTGCATACTGGATACGTAATGTCATGTTTATGATTAACTGTAAATTATTATTCATGATAACGTGAAATTGTTCCAAGCATCAGAAAAATGTAATTCTTTGTATTCAGTATGCTGAATATGCTACTAAAACATTCTTTCCGGGTAAGAAAGAGAATAGCTTCAGAAAAAATATATCTTGCAGGCTGACACATTGATTCTTTCCGGGCAAGAAAGAGAATAGCTTCAGAAAAATTATATCTTCCAGGCTGACACATTGATTAGTTGCTTATCTAATAAATGTGAAAACAGAAGAGATGAGGTTGTGCAATTTAATTATAGCAGTCATGAAAGAAAAAATTGTGCAAGAAAATAAAAGATATGAGAATGAGAAGCAGTTATCTAAGGAGCAAGAATTGAGAAAACAGTAAAGAAACAAAAGTTAGCATAGTTGCCAACTAACACAAAAAAATGGGGTTATCTCATACCAATTTGTCAATTCTAAAAAAAAAAAAAAAATTCAAGGAATTGTATTCGCAGGAGGCGAAACTTTAATCTACGTTATTCTTTTTATATTTTTAGAGATAGTTCTTTAATCTAGTACCATAATTTTAGGAGTGCATCAATATTTTTTCTTTCCGTAATATGATATTCGTTTGACTAGATGGCAACGATGAACAATCGTCCTTGCACTTGGTAATTCAGCTGTTCAAATGAAAGGAGATGTCTGTTTCCTGAAATATGTTAATATTGCGTTTTGTTCGTTATTTGTCAGCAAAGTAGTGTAAAATATGTGTTTTAAGAATGTGTGGTATTTTATTCTTGTAACAATTTGCTCAAACGTTCCAATTTTTCTTCGTGTTTATCAATTTTTATACCAAATTCAAAGCCAGACATGTGATTGCTTTGGAGAGGATGTATTGACGGACTTCTACGAGTTTATTGTTGGTGTGTATAATTTCGTTTCGAAAATATCGCGAACAGCTCCATAGTACTTTGAACCATTTTTGCACTTATATCATTTGCGCATACGCAAGAGCTTAGCATGGGGGAACTCATGTTTGAAAGTACTCCATAAACTATAACGTAATGATTAATATCAAGAAAGCCGAAATATACCAGAACGGTTATTCTGCCAGTAATACATTATTGTTGCGAAAGTTGGAGAATGACGGGACTGAACGAACTCACAAAAGAACATAAAGGATAACCTTTAGTTTACGTCCCTCAGCTTCTGCCAACTATTGAGGCATGTGTACGCTCTATACCATTAAGTCTTGGGGAAAAAAATCGCAGATGCTTTTATCAACACCTAGCGACAGCCAGCAATCTAAAAAGTGTTACGAAAAGTCGTGTCATTATTATTTCGTTAAATACCTATATGTACTCAAGTTGAATAACTGATAACAAAGATTGCGGCATATAGAGGAATACTAATAGTATCACTTCATTTTATTAATGACACCTATTTTGCTGCAAAGATCACAATATTGAGCGAGCAGAGACGAGTTGGTTGAAGTCAGATTAGTTTTTTTCATTGTACATGACGTTTAACACACTCCATATGTTCGCTCCCGACGGGCGGACAGCTAAATATATTGCTAATTTTCGATCTTTCGCATTTATTTCACACTTCCTAAAGTAAAGTGAACCCGAGACGGCACATGAACTCCACAGGCCGTATGTTTTAGCGTATATTACTATATCGCACGTTTCCAAGGAAAGTGTCACAACACTTTTTTTTTTTTTTCAAAAACTTTAGAGAAGCATTCATCTTCTTTGGCAAAAATGCCACAAGTCTGTCAACATCGGTTGCCGGTAGATAGCATTAGTGTTTTGCAGATTTTGTATAAAGCTTCTTAAATAAGACGTCACTTCCTTTCCTGCTCCTGTAAAATTATACTTGTAAACTCATATGAATAATGAAATCACGACGGTTAAGATGGGCAGTCTCGGATTGGGAAAAACTGATTATATTCTATCGTGGAGGGAAAGAGGCCTTTGGGATGACTATTAGAACGGATCTTCGATAGGCAGGTATAATGAAAACTGGCTTGGCCTTGATCATACCAAGAATAGGTATAGCGAACATTTGTTACTGCGGCGCGAGTTTCGTAAGCTATAGAATGAGTGAGTGAGTAAAGAGTTAAAATAGTGTCTCCCCTTATATTTCGCGTCTCATGACGCATTCCTCTAGCGGCTTAAATTTTCTGTATTCAGTGACAGTACCTATCTTCTCATTTGCCATGCATTATTAAGTATATCCGTAAGTTCAGCTCGTTACTCCACGAGGAATGAAGTTTCAAGCTTTGTACAGTGTGCTCATTAATGTTCTTGACTGTACTTCATATTTTTTTGTATTTTCCTTTGTCGTCTAAATAATGACAGTTGCTCATTTGAATATTTATGGCATTCATGAGAGCTACTCTTTGACACATATTATTTACGAACTTACACTCGAAAATGAGTGGTACTGCAGTAAACCTCTAAGGATAACGTGCAGTTTATGGAACCAAAATAATAATGTAAAAATTGCAAAACATGTGTATTGTGCAATGTATGTGAAAGTGTTAAAACGCGAGATGAAACAAAATTTTGAGACATAGAAGTGTGAAATAAAAGTTGAAGAACGAAATGTGGGACTATTTCACTGCTTCCTCGTTGAGAACGAACACATGACGTGAGTGTTAAACATGATGATGTGCATTGCGTATAATGGTAAAATGTAGCTTGACTTTGTCTAACCCATCTCGCTCCTCGACATATCCGTAATATTTGTAGCGAAAACGTATCATTCTTAACATGAAGTGACGCTATCAATATTCCTAGAGAGAAAAAAAAACTTTAGTAAACTTAATTTTATATGGTCCAGTCTAGTAACTTTGGACTTCGGCCCGTCACGATTCACCCCTTAGCTATTAAAATCCATGCTCCTTCCTGGACTCGAACCCGGGACCTTCGAGCTGTTGGCCTACTGCCACAGACCGGACGGCCACCCGGTCGGCTCAGTATTCCTCCACATGGCGCTATATTATTATGTGATTATGTGCTAATCAAATGGAGAACGTATTTACGTAAATAATTGTTTACCTAACCTGAAGTCAGTGACGTATAAACAAAGAAGTTAGTTAGTTTGGAACTTCCAAATGACTGCCACGGGCAAGCTATAGGGTAAGGTGGAGTAAAATGGGTAGCAAAAAAAAATAGAAAAAGTGGCTACTCTTGTTGTACGTATTATTATAGTAGGGACCAAGTGAGTTGTGCCTATGAAAATGTTTACAAGGTTTACATAAATCACTCAAATAGTTCAGAAACAATGATTAAAATACAAAAAAAAAAAAAACAGTATACCCCCCCCCCCCCCCCCCCCCGCATGTGTGGTAAAATGGGAATTTGTTTCTCTTCATTACATTTCAATGGTCGGTGAGTATATCTTCTTCCACTTTTGATGGGGAAAATGTGTACAATCAAGACCTCTCCAAAACTGGTTTTCTGTTTCTTCTACGAGAAAAACAACCAGAGTAAATTGCATTTGTTTATTACAACTGTTTCAGAACAAAAGTAGAATATTTTTCACGTGTCGAAACAATGACAAGAGAGATATTATACACGTGAACACACATAAATAGTCCCTAATTGTTTTGTATTGTAGAACAGTAGGCCTAGACTACAAACTCTGATACATGTTAAGTAAAACAAAAAAAGAACAGAACAAAAGGAAGCGTGCTAGAAATTACTAGACTAGGCTACTTGTAAGAAACTTTCACTGGTTTAAGCAATGAATAGATTCCAGGTTACTTAAGGCTGAGTTGGCATAACTGGAAGAGTTTGAGAAATGTCCGCGTGTGGGTCTATGCCATCAATATGTGGATAACAGACTTTCAAATAAAGATTTTGACTACACACTTACTAAAACAGTGCTCAGTGAATCGAGTTTCCTGATGAAACAGCGAAAAAACAGCATTTTCACTTCATGTTAAACTTGTAAAAGAATTCTCAAAGCCTCATTTAGGATATATCAATTTTACCCCATTGACCAGGAGTGAGTATACCCGTTTTATCCCATTTTGTTTATTATTATCTTACCAGTCCACTAAACGGCAAGTCAATATTTGTATTTGCACAAACATTAGTGACTTATGTATTACATATCCAATGTGGAACCACTTTTTTACGATTGTCCTGCTTGTTTGTACAGCGAAGATTCTGAAGTCAACTTTCCCTCACCTTTACAGAACAAAATGGTTGCTACTGCACTGGAGAGAGATGATGCCAACAACCAACCTGAAACTGACAATATTATTCTGGGATGCAGCTTTGGTAGTTGGGAGGGGAAGGAAATTCTACATCCTGAAAACAAGGTTCATTTCAATGAAACCCATTTTACCCCGCCTTACCCTACTCAATCCGTTCTGTATGTTAATTTAAATTCACTACTGTCAGCTTTCATATTTTTAAAATCCAGTCCTTGTGGCTCATTAATTAACGTTAGTTACCTCCGTTCAACAATGTTCTCTGAGGTTTGATTCTTGCTGCCGGCCACTCAGATTGAGATTTTCCTTGGATTTACCACGCAAATGCTGTGGTTGTATCTAGACAGGCTCTGTCCAATACCTTCCTTATCCTTTGAGGAGTGTTCGTCGAGAAACGTTATTTCTCACACTTATAACTGGACGTTTATATCTGTCCAGTTCATAAGTGTAAATTTAAAATTAATAGTTCCAGTCGAGAAAGCGATATTTCCCAGTTGCAATTTGCAGTTATCCGTCGAATTGTAAACATATGAAAACAACACAATATATGCGATTTGTATGCTTCCAAAAGAGGGAAAAGAAAAGCACGAGTTTCGATACAACGAAAATTTACAATATACAAGGTACATTACTGTTTCATTTAATTTACGTTTCAGCGTTGTTCATTTTGATGGAGCCAAGTAGTTTTAAAACTGGAGAGCGATGCCTATCTGCTAGCAAAACACCCAGGAAAACAAATGTGGTAAAGCATCATAGATTTTTTTTTGGTACTAGCTCGGCATTCGTGTAATGTTACTGAAAGTGCACATGCTTTTCGGTAAGCAATGTTCGAACTCGCGTAGATTCTCAATGTGTTCCTAGACAGAGAACTTTACCATTAAACCAGGCTGACTGCGCCAAATACATACACTATTTGTCTGTGAGATATCCCCTATGCGATGTGAATGTAGCGCTCAACATATTCTCGACCTATGGCACGAAGTGAGTGAGGTGGGCTGGTCACTCCCACGCACGACCGCCTTTATCTCGGAAGGTGCCCAAGGCCAGATGCTATTCCATTTGATGTGAGGCTGAGTGTGTTTCAGAGAGCTAGGCATGGGAGCACTGGAGAAAACTCTCCAGCGTATCTGGAGAAAGCTTCTGATTATTAAATAAAAGAGATTATCAGGTGGCAAAGTGAAAACAAGTACAAAGTAGATTTTTTTAATGTTAAAAAAAAAGTTCTGGTGTCCCTTAACGAAGCCTTTTTAAAGTATTTCCGAAAATATTTTCTGAATCTTATATGTTATAGCCTGTTTCTAAAATATAATAATAAAACTTGAATTTGAATTTATTTTTAAGGTCTTTAGGCATCTGAGGCTCAGGCCGGAATGAGGTGATGGAGAGGATTGTGGAAGTTGGATGGCTAAGGCATGTTCTGTAGGTACCATCACGTCATTTGCCTGGTGTGATTAAGGAAAAGCTCTTTAAAAACCTCAATCAGGGTGGTCGGCCGCTAGGATCAATCCCAGGACCTCCCGAATGCTAAGTCAACGCTCTACCACTGAGCCACTACCGCTCGGTAATAATAAAATATTTTAAAGTAATGACTATATATTTTCGAAACCGTGTTTTGTGTGTTTGAGAAAAAATAATTTATTATATTCTGAGATACCTTTGTTGCAGCGTTGGCGTCGCATTCGGGAGGTCCTGGGTTCAATGCCAGCCGCCCTTCATCGTGCTTGAAGTTTTTTCCAGGGTTTTCCCCTCAACCACACCATTCAAATGCCGAGATGATGCCTTCAGGTTAGTTGCTGGGTGACTCCATCCCGCATTCCTTTCCCTATCGCAGGGGTCTCCAACCTTTTTTGTCAGCCAGCAGACCAGATTGGCTAGTCAATCAAAGACCAAATTACTCAACAAGAAGACCCTAGTAACAGAGCAGCACCGCCAGGCTAGTCAGTTGCTGATTCCATCTGTGAACTGTACACTACAGCATTTATCTCTGAATTTCATGCTCTAATCTTCCAGAAAACCGTCATTCGTAACGTTATCACTGCACACATGGTACAATCGATGTTCATTTATTGGTGTACGGATACACATGATGAAGGGGACAATAATGATATTCAATCATCAGTAATGATTGAATGTCATTCCTGTTTCTGAAAAGTTGACCAAATGAGCGTGAGAACGTTGTAGCACTATTTCTTAAATTTCCGATGAATTCTCGCTACTTTCGAGAATTATTTTCTATGAAATATTACAGACAGATTAGGTTACTGCTGTCCAGCTGATAGATGAAATTAACAACATCGCCGCCGCTTTAGGTCACAGTACAAGTCTCTGAATTACAATGGAACATTGTTTTATTTATTTAACAATCTAGAGATACAGTCGAAGTTTGACCATGTTACATTGGATCTATTTAACAACGATAAATTTTGTATAGTAGCTCTTCTTTTACCAGCTAATTAGAAATTCATTTCCGAACAACCCTCGTACTTTTAATGTACATTACGCTTTTATCGGCTGCTGCTGTGAACGTTAATGTTTTTTTTTCTTTTCACTTCGTAGTGGGAGGTGGTACAGCAGGGTCCATTGTTGCTAGTCGTCTGGCAGAGGATAAGAATTTCAAAGTTCTGTTACTAGAAGCGGGCGATGCACCTCCTCCATTCTTGGATATTCCTGTACTTGGTCCGTTCTTACAGCGGTCAGAGTACGATTGGCAGCATAAGACTGTGCCTCAACGTCATGCTTGCTACGCCATGGACAATAATGTAAGTAGTGCATGTGATCAAGGTGTTAGAGTTTTGTTGCTTTCAGTTGACCAGAAAGTGTTGTTAGGTAACTGGTATTGAATAGAATATTAATGCAGGATGATATTTACAAAACTAGTTACAGTGCTTTAAAAGAATTAATACTAAATGTTGGCAAAATTAACTATAAGCTATAAATATGGACTCTTAAATCGACTCAAGTATTTGAAAAATTCTGTTCGTAGTCTTTAAGTTTTAAAATGGATTGATCTTAGATCTTCTTTCGTCTTCGTTACTGTCATTTTTTTTACCTTTATAATTTTGATAAAGTTTCTAACAGGACAGAAACGTCAACTTTTAGTATTGAAATTTTAATAGTGTTACATAACACTGATTCCACGGAGGTTGACTTCGTGTAACTTAAGAAAAAAATGCTGCACAATCTTAAAAAAAAATCTGACACTTAAGAAGCTTTACGAGTAGTTCCGAAAGAACCGATCTCTGGTAACTCAGTTTTGTTCAGAAAACATAGCTGGCTCTCATGATGATGTACTGTTGCAGAATGGTATTAATCACTTTCTTACGTGGTATGATGATTGTGGCTAAGGATAAATCCGTAAAAAACAAGTCTTCAAATTTCCATTTTATTTTAAAATGTGAGAGTAAAAAAGATCGTGGAGTAATCTTCAGTAGAAAACTTCGCCTTCTCTTACAAAACATTTTGTGTGTCTGTTTGGTTTTCTATACCGAAGTGTGAAACCTCTTCTACAAAGTATTAATGTCTTCTAAAGTAAAGTGCTATTCTTCGATGTGTCGATGGCCAGTCTCACACACACACACCTGTCGGGATTGAATTTTCACCATATTGCCTTCTTTACTGTTGTACGCAAGGGCTTGCATAACAATATACAAAGAAAAGCTTCAATTCATATTCTTGTATGAATTAACGAATGGAAAATCTTTGACTTAAGCTGAATTTTTGTATTCGTTTGCGGGTCATTCAAATTACATTACCTTTTCTTGGCCTAGGCTCTCTCTCTCTTATTCAGCGCTCATTTTTTTTTTTTTTTTTTTTTTAATATAGATTGCTCGAGTTCTACAATGAGCCATTAATGGAAATTGATTTCTTCAGTAGGGAAACTGAATTCAAATGAACTACATGGTGCTACTTATGATACAGCTAATTTTTATTTTTACTTTATTTTTATTATTCTTATCACAGTCGTTGTCTTCTATTTCTTAAAGGAGATCTTGTTGATTTTTTGACGTGCTGTTAAATATTTCATTGTAAACTATATCAGAAATTTCAGTTAAAAAGTAAAGTAAATGTTTTCGTACAAAACTTGAAGTTCATTAGATAACCAGAAATTGAGTTTTTTGAACTTAAAAAACGAAAATCGATGTTGAAATAATATCCAGTTCAGTTTTATACATAAATATAAGCAATCCTTTGTACAACGAAGCTACCAATCACGAAAAACTCTGTTCCAACGATAAATTATGTTGTTTCCAGTGAATTTCCGATGTGCATTCTAGCAGTTTAATCTATCTTCAAGCAGTCTACTTGCCTGGTTCAGTGATGGGTAAACCAGCACATACGAAGCCGGATTTTCCGGTAATTAATATTCATACAATTTTCATCACACTTGCTCTTTCTGCGCGAACTTCTCTTTTACAAAAGCAGATGAAATTTAGAAAGAAAACTGAGTCTGATTTGGATAGAGATTTGTAGCAGACTGGAGTGGCTAAGACGCACGTGGTTGCACGTGGCACCTTTTGTTAAAAGGTACACAAAGAAGTTAGTAATATAGTAATTTAATGAACCCTGCTTAGCTAAGGGGTTAACGCGCTCTGTCTGTCGGAGAGAACCGTCCTGCTTGCTGGGGTACAAACTGAGAGTCCTGAACTTTGAGCTTTAAGGTAGAGAGTATGATATACTTCGACGTAATTATATTAATCATTTTATCGTTTTATGATACGTAAATGTATATTACTATGGAGTTTGTTATGTTGCCAGGAAACATGACTTACGCTACTATTTAATTAATTTCCGCAATTTAATACTTTTATATCAGGGTTATCAGGTACCTGGAAAAGTCAGGGAGTTTAGTTGTTAATAGTACAAAGAGTCAATAATGTTATTATTTTTACTTATCTGTTTTTGACCATGCAAAGCGTTGTGAGTACACTTTTGTTTTACGACTAAACTCCCTAGCATGAAGGACTCGAAGAACTTAATGCGACCAACTGAACTTGGTTGTACTAGTTTTACTTTTTGTGAACTTAGTGACAATTTGGTTCATGTGTTTTCGAATAAATGTCATAAAAATACACAGAGAGGCAGAGTGGATGTTGCGGTGGGCCTTTCTGAATATATATATATATAACTTTTAGCTAACAAAGATTTCCTAATTTTAGAAGCTCAAGAAATTCAACTTGGAAAATGTGCTCTACAGATCTGGAAAACCTGGAATAGTCTGGGAAAATGAAAATAGAAAATGCCTGGTAACCCTGAAATATTGAAACGGGCCTCCATTCTATGTTCGTGTCCTGTTTGTCAGCCTGATTCACCGTCACTTCCATGTCGATTTGCACATCAATATGTTTATAGCATTCGTTATCAAGAATTGGAGTAATTATGTCTAATAGCCTTTTAGCACAACGCTTTTGCGCGTCACCGTCTGTTCACCCATGTCACTAGAATCTATGTAGCGATCATGTAGCAGTTCACATTCCTCTTCTCTTCTCTTCTCTTCTCTTCTTGTGTATTGTTCTCTTCAATTACAGAACCACTCCCCAAACTAAATTGACTTATTCCTTGAGTTTCAAATACAAAGCGTAATACAGAACCTCGTAACACACTTACTACACCCCATAAATCTTTCCACTTTGCACTTCAAATGTTACCATTAATATAAAAATGTTAGTTTCTTGTTCCTTTCTGAAATTTTTCATACTGGTATTTACTTTATTCCTTCCAAACCCAAATGTATTTTGACACTATACACCTGACCACAATCAGGTTGAAAACTGGTAAATGTTTTGTCTTAAGCTCTGAAATTCTCATCCTGTCCCGTAGTTCTACCCTTAGCATTAGATAGTGTGTAAAGAGCAACCTCAACTCCTTCCATGCAAATGGCGGCTACTAAAAATTCACACATTAACACCAAAGTTTATATAACTTCACTAATCTTGAAGTACCTGTCCCGTGGCTAGCAGCATTTGTTCCTGCTATTCTGCTGTACCTTCCATATAAGTACTAACACTTGTTCATTTCAATTAAATGTAGAAACTGTAAAACACTGCTTCAAGTGAGTCAACCCGAGGCACTTGAATACATTTCTATTTTCATTAATTAATCCTATAAAAACTTACTTCTAAGTCATGTAACTTCTTCATAAGGTACACACATCACTTATATAGGATTAGGATCAGTCTCTTGTAGTTTCCTAACACTTTTCAAAGTCAAACTTGAAAATCCTGGCTACCTTTTAAACGTTCAGCACTCCCCTCAGCTTCAAATCACAGCCAGAATCGGTCTGGTTACGTGGGAAGAGCTCAAAATGAATTATCCTACTGATATCCCACCAAACACTCAACATCACTTTACAGAGGTGGAGATCCTGTTTTGGCACAGTTCCTGCAGCCCCCCTCCAGGTACCGACTGCCGTTTGCGGTCATGTTATGGTAGAGGAGCCACTTTTCATCCCCTGTCACCATTCTGTCCAGAAATGGCTCACGTCTGTGACGGATAAGCAGGAAACTGCAGATGTCAACACGCTGCTGCTTCTGTTGAGGCGTTAACGCATGGGGTACTCATTTTTCGATATTCGAGACGTACCCAAGGTCCTGCAGATAACGATGAACGGTCGAATGGGTACCATGGAGTTTGCTGGCCCCAGCTCTTCAACAGTTCGCATTGGATTTGCGTCCACCGCTACTCGCGGGTCATTGTTGTCCAGCTGCACAGATCTCCCTCCTCGTGGCTTATCGGTGAGGCTGGTCTCCCCAGACCGAACCAGACCGAAACCTCTGGAACCACCTCTGGTACTTTCGCACATCCACAGCACGTGACCATATGCGGCATTGATGTTTCGTGACGCTACGCTGGCTAGGTGATGCTGGTGAAATTCATACAGCATGACATGCCGCATAGGGTCCTCCGACAGTGCCATGATCAAACACAAGCCACTCTTTTAAAGCGTGGAGTAGACCGTTCTCCTGCTACACACTGGTGCACAATCAAGTGCCTTATATGACTCAGCTATGGCACATGCCGTCTACTTCACTATTCGCTCGTCAGATGGCGTCATTTCAGCGGTCATCGTCACATACGACATTACTTATGGGATAACCCGATACTTCAAACTAAATCTAAAATATTCAGATCAGTTTATGTATAACGTCAGTATTAACAAAATAACATAAAATTTCTACTTGCAGTTACAATTAGAATTCTACAGATGCAAATTAACTAATTGATATTAATCTTTCCATATCTACTTTAAAGTTAACTGGCCCGAAGATTGTTCTGAGACGATCACTGGCTGCAACAAATCTATGTGCTAACTCGTCCATGTTGAACATTCTTCCTCCTCTGTGTCATGCTGTCTCTTAGGAATGTTTTGAGACATTGCAGAGAACTGAATCTACGTTCAGCTTCACATAATGAAATTTTCACCACTATCAAAAGACGAATCCAGTTTTTAATGTTTCTTAACATTACCAACTGACAGGATCAGTAGTTGATGAATCTTCAGATCCCTTGCGTCCCCTTGGTGCCTTTTTTGTCTGTGAAATGGGATTCAAATTCCAGTCAACCACTTTCTTCTTAGCTTCATTAGGAGTTTCTTCATGGCACTGATTCTGATCTTCCTCCGGGAACTTGAACAGCTTTCATAAAACCTGATAGTGTCTGTTGACGTTCTTGGAATGATTCAAAATGTTATGCAGGGCCTGAAAAAGAGCCAGTTTCTTTGCTTTTGGGAAGGTTCCGGGGCCTTGAGAGAGACCGTTTCAGGAATAGAGTGGCTCTAAAAAGAGCCGTTTCCTTCCTTTCACAAGGGAGTTATTGGTTCTCAAAAGAACCGATTTCAACTACTCTTGGTTTTTTAACAAAGTGTTATTCCTCCCCTCCTCCTTTTACATCCGGGCTTGGGACCGGCATTGACGGAGTTAAAGGGGCTCTTAAAAGAGCCGATTTGTTGTGCATCAACCTCCTGGAAGAATCAAGTGGAAAGAACTCACAAAGTCGCCAATCCCCTACCGTGTACCATTACTTTCATTAGAAGACCTGATGAGAAGAGAAAATTGAATTAAGGAATCAGATTGCTGCTTTAAAAGAGAGATTACTTATTACGAAATTTGCGTTAATGAATTTGAAGAAAAGGTAAACCTTCACACAGAATTCACAAGTCTCTTTCGGCAGCTACCAGTAAAATTAACCGATCCTTCTAGAACACAGCGAAAGGTGTTAAAGAGAAAAAGGAAAATGGAATTATTTGCACACACTAAAAAGAAGTACGAAGAACTCATACCAGTCTCTGTTAATTATTTAGACAATGGCATCTATTTAGGTGAAAGAGCAAAAGTGATGAAGAGTCTGACACTATCAAAGAAAAACGTACGCATGGGGAGTACCTTTCATTTGCACGGGTTTGCGGAGAAATGATCTCGCTCCAGGACCCTCAATCACACAAGTACTCCATGTTTCTACCACTTTGATAGGTCAGTCAACTTCATCGTCCTTGTTTTTCATCCAAATTCGTGCCGGTTGTTAAATAATCATACAGATCTCCGATGAGCTCTTTGCGTTGCTTCTTTACGTTGTACAAGCTTTCTTCCAGCTTCTTTTTGATCCTTGTCGTCTCTTGTGCACTTTCAGGAGATGGCGTCAATTTAATTGGCATCTCCCGAAGAGGCTTCCTTATGAAATCGATGTTCTGAAGTTCGACCTCGTCTTGCAAAGTGGCCAGCTCCAGTTCACTGATACACACTTGTAGGCAATCTCTCTTTCTGCTCTAGTAGTCTTCTTCCTTAAGACCCACTTAAACATATCAAAACTTATTGTGTAGTTGCTGGTGGATGGAAGAGGCAGTTCGTTGGGAACCAGCGAGTTTGTGGACTCCTTCCACAGAATCCTTCCATTCGGTCTTTGCCTCGTTTGGACCTGCTCTACAATAGTGAGCGGTTTAGGCTCGCGCCGCGTATTTTTATTCGGTTTAGTCGCCATCTTTATATTCAAACTAGAAAAATGGCGTCTTGGGAGAGTAGCATCAAAATCTACTTTGCCGTGGCAACTGCTAATTGTTTTGATGGTAATGTGTTGCATTGTTGACAGTGGTTCTCTGTGGAACCTTCAAGTAAATAATTTTATATAAAATTATTGTTACCAATAATAGTTATATTTATGAAAGTTTTTGCTTTCTTGTTTTGTTTTACAAATATGAAACCTAATTTGACTTTACGGTTATTAATTTCCCAGTATAATTCCGAATGCACTGCTGGTGCCTCATAGACTGAATTATTATGGAAAATTTGTGAAGAAATATGAGAAACCGGATATGAAAACACAGGTTCTTCGTTGCATTAGTAGTTTCCTTGCAATTTAGTTAAAAATAGAATAATCTCCCTGCTTCATTTAGCATGTTTAGACGTACTTAGACGAGTTTAGACATGTTTAGTATGGTTCGTATAATATTACACGTATTAGATTGATATTATTATTGCTCAGGACTCATTACTCAGGAAGCTCGAAGTCGGCAATAGACCATATCGCAACATCTTATCCTGAGCAAGTCGCTGAATTTGGCAAACTTCCTGTCCCTGGTATCTCCCGTCACGATTTAATTTATATTGTGTATTCACTTAAGACCCCAAGAAGTAATAAGAAAAATATAGCTTATCGAAATGTTAGAAATATAAATTTAAATGCAGATGCCATTCATATACCCTAGGCTTTGGTAACAGTCAATAGACCGGTGGATGACAATTAAATGTTCTAAATTCGCAAATACTTTATTTGTATGAAAAGCACGCGCCACTGAAAGTCAAAAGAGTCAAACATAATTCAAATCCTTGGATGTCAGATTCTATACAACTGAGATTGGAGAGAGATACAGTTTACAATAAATATATGAAGGAGGTAAATGTTAAACCCGAAACTTGTCAGGAGTCTTTCATGATATACAAAAGACTTTGAAACCAATGTATCCAAGCTATACGGTGGGCAAAATAAACAAACTTATTTTGAGAATTTAGTTGATGATCTTAGAGATGGCAGACGGCTATGGAGGAAACCAAAAAATGTAGGTGTAAATATAAAGAATAAGACTGAATATATTTCCGAAGATTGCAATATTTTGAATGAGTTCTTTTACCAGACGCTGAAACAGGAACCCATTCGAAAACTTGCTAACAGTGGTAAAAATAAAAATAAAACATTCTATTTCTCTTGTGTTTCCCCAATAGAGATTCATCAGGCTATCAAAAAGGTAAAAAGTTCTGCTGTAGGCCCAAATTGCATATCAATAGAATTCATCAAAATGATCATGACACACGTCATAAATACGTTGACAACAATAGTAAATCAGTCCATTCTAACAGGTATATTTCCATCAGTGTGGAAACAAGCTCACGTTCGGCCAATACCGAAGAAAAACATGGCATCAGGAACCTGGTGAATACCGCCCATTAGCATCCTCCTGGGAAGTATTGTACACCAACCAATCAGAAAGCACATAGCTCAAAACAAATTCTTCATTGAGAACCAATGAGGCTTTAGGAGAGATCACAGTACAGTGATAGCACTTATCAAAATCACTGTTGACATCCGAAAAGCCATCGACAAGTAACTTATCTTAACCCTTCTAGATTTTTTTAGTAAAGCTTTTCAGTCAGAAAACAATGGTTTGTCTCTAATCCAAGCAAATCTCAATGCATAATAATAGGGTCTCCAAATATATTAGCAAAAATGAATCTAAATTCGTACGTACCAAAAGTTTACATTAGGAACGAGGAAATAAAAAGAGAAGATTAAGTCAAAAGTATTATTATTGACGAAACTATCATGGTCAGAACATGTTAAACTAATATCCAAAAGAGTGCATATGAAAATGCACCCACTCAATCTTTTGGAAAACTCTTCCACAACGAGTTAAAATCACCTTGATACAGTTCTCATATTTCCGATCTTTGATTATTGTGACGTAGTCTATAATGATCTGTAGCAAACAAGTAATGCAAAATAGATATGTTTGGTTCATCTTGAATGATAAACGATATGACTATGTATCAAGCAGATACTTTGCACTGGCATGGCTGCAACTGAAAAACGTTTCATCTTCTTCTGCAGTTCTACAAGGCTGTAACTCTTAAGATCTCCTGCATACCTGGCCTCTATACTGGAATCGGTGCACCTCACTCACAATATAAACACGCGCTCGAAAATCAATGCCACCCTGCGAATACCAAAGCATAGATCTCAGACTTACCCTAAATCTTTTGCGGTGTTCGGAATCAAGCTGTGGAATAATCTTCCTTCGGTAGTTCGCACAGCTAGCTCCCTAAGCAGCTTTCGAAATAAGCTTTATAGTCACTCTGTCGCTTACTCATATCAGTGTAAAAAAACGTTAAATTTCAGTGAAAGGATATATATATATATTTAATTTTCTCCATACTCATGCTTCAATTTGTATCTTCGTTTCAAATGAGATACATTTAATATGTTTTGACATTATTCTTGTTTATTTCTTAAACTTGTGATTGTGTGTATGTGTGTGTATTTGGGGGTGAGGTGGAGAGGGTTCTAAATAGGGACTATATCAATAAAGTGAGAAAAAGAGATAGATTCAGTGTAGTTTGGTAAGGTTCATGTA
The DNA here is from genome assembly GCA_022664845.1 of Lepisma saccharinum. Lineage (NCBI taxonomy): Eukaryota > Metazoa > Arthropoda > Insecta > Zygentoma > Lepismatidae > Lepisma > Lepisma saccharinum. The sequence continues at coordinate 30,254 of JAGDQP010013254.1, read as the reverse complement.
ATACTATTGTTGTAATTGTATTCTTGTATTAGTTGATGGTTATTGTGTGTATGTATATTGTGTCTATAATATAGTAGCGAACAACTTTTATATTGTTTATACTTGTATAAACAAAACATACATACATCAGCAGTATTAACCACTGTTGACAGAAAACTCCATAGATGGCATCACAGATTCTGGCATGTTCCTAGCTTTATTGCAAACTTATTTTTATTTTCTTCTTGTTTATTGTTAATTGATTTCAGTTTTTGTTGTTTTCAGTAAGAAAAGAATCCTTTTACGTTCTAACGCATACTTTTTTTAAGAAGTTTTCATTTATTCATTCAATCTGTGTAATAAGAAACCTTGTTAGCTATTTGTACATTCAATCGTTCAAGTTAGATTAAATCAACAAGCCAATTTTTCGTCTTCCAGAGATTATGGGCAGCTTACTTATACACTCCCTGTTTAACTGTTTTTACTCATTCGCAAGAAATAAATATATCCATTAGAAGTCATGTCAAATTTTTGTCCCGCAATCTACCGCAAGGCAATTCCCGGAGTGCTTGTGTGGTATCGTCTAAACCTTATGAATGGCTTAGTGGACCACAGGATTAAGATTTTCATCTACCCTATCACACAAAGGAAACAAACTCTGAAATATTGTAAGGAGAATGGAAGAAAACGAAAAAGAAAAACTACTTTTTTTTATATGTTCACATACCCCTCCTCAGTCCGATTTCCGATGTGGGTTCATAGATTTTTTGTAGCTAACTCAACCTTGTGAGGACAGTTAGTAATACCTGAATTATGATGTAAGGTACTCTGGTCTTGGAAATCAGACAAGGCGGCGATGGGACTCGTTGCTCTGACTTCGCAACTCTCCATTAACGAGAGACGTCTTACAATCGAAGGTCCCATGGAGTTTAGTTTATAGCAACTTAGTGATAGTAGTGTTATTTTGCTTTTATTTTCGTTAGAAATATTATTACAGGTGAAATTATATAAACCGTCAATACAACAGTAAGCTTGATATAATGTTATATTTTTCTTATCACCTCTAAGTATTTGGACTGTATTTTTTTATTCTTCTTTGAAGCAAAGTAATTGGCCAGGAGGTAAACTGCTAGGAGGAAGCAGTAGACTAAATAATATGGTGTATGTGAGAGGACACCCAAAAGACTTCGACGACTGGGCAGATCGTGGCAATACAGGTTGGAGCTATAAGGATGTTCTGCCTTTCTTTAAGCAGTCGGAACGTCAGATTGGAAGGTATATGGAGAATAGTAAGTGTATTACTATTATCAAGTACGGCTTACAAATAAGTTCTTTGTTTATTGGTGTACAGTTGGGTTAATGCAAGTGAATGATAATGAAATGCTCGTTGAAATTATTGGTATATATAAGAATCTAAAAAGTAGTGCCAGATTTACCTTTTTTTACTGGGGAAGATTTAGTTCATGGGAGTGAATTCCGTTTTGAGACACTTTTCGTTGGAACTAGTTTCTTGAGTCATGTCCCTTTTAAGGAAAAACGAGTAAACGTTTTCTTTTAAGAGGAACTGGAACGTCATAAGTTCATTTTTTGCTAGAACTTTTTTAAACCTTGAACTAATACTTAACTTTTCTCAATTCAAGACTTCGAACTGAACTTCTAGGTTCCTATAAGAGATTTGAAACTGAACTTTGAACGAGTTCCTTTTTCCTTAGGAACTTCCCCAAAACTGTTCTTTTTATTATAACGCTTTCAGTAACTTGGTCTGTCTGTTCGCTTCGAATTTTGTAATCAAATTTTCATCTACTTCCCTTTGTTCAATTGACTTGAAATTATCTACACTTGTGTGTGTCTGATGGTAGTACATGCATCAACGATTAAAAAAGATTCTAATGCTAATCTGTTTATGGGCAATATCGAACATGATTTTCTGCAAACTCACCCTTTGACCCCACTACTTTGGATACGTGTTTTGGATGATATCATGATGTTATGGACTCATGGTGAAACCAGTCTCAACATATACCTAGAACAGCTGAACCAATTCCGTGTTCTCCAGTTCATTTGTTCCATTTCTAACAAAAGTCACATTTCTTAACGTGGACATCATGTAGAAAACAACACTCTCACTACTTCCGTTCACATAAAACCTACCAACCATATGCTACTCAAGTTCCCATCCTTACCACACCAAGAAAGCGATTCCTTTCTCCCTTCTCTCAGAGGACAACGCCTGAATTCCACCACCTCTGCTTCTGATACTTACAACCAAAGCCTCCAGGTGGCTCTAGTCAACCGAGGCTACCCATCTAATCTTGTAACAAAACATATTTGCCGTGCATCCTCACACATTCAACCCACTCAGACCTCCAACACTAATCCCGACCCACCGGCTCTAATCACCCAGTTCCATCCTAAACTAACCAAGGTCAAACAAATCCTACACTCTAATTTCCACATTCTCCAATCTGACCCAGACACAAGATCAGTATTCCCCACCAAACCTAGATTAGTTTTTCAGCATCCACCTAATCTTAGAAACATCTTAGTCCGTACGAATCCTTCCTCGTCACCACCGCAAACCTGCGTCCATGCATGCATGAGACCCAGATGTAAGACTTGCTCCATTTCCATCACTTCTCCCACAGTCACTATCAATACTGCTAATGGCCGGTACACCCTAAATTCCAAGGGTACATGCCACACCTCTAATGTTATATAAATCTTAATCCTCAAGTTCTGTGATGTCTTTTATGTGGAATAAACAGTTTGTACTCTTTAACATTCATATTAACAACCATCGTCACTTTTGCACTATCAACAAACCGGATGCCCCAGTCTCCTTACACATCGAGTCTCACAACACCAATTTGACCTATCTTTCCTGGTTGCCATAATCCACATTTTATCCCCTACGACCAGCACCTCAACACGCCGTGTGTGGGAGGACGCCTTTATTCATGGTTTGAGTGCGAAAACTAATTATGGCCTTAACCTTCAATAACTCTAAACCTCCCGTTTGCTCTGCATTTTCAACACTTTTCCTTTCACAATTTCATCCCAAATTTATACGTTGTACAGTTGTCAATTGTTCCCCACGCTTTATAACAGTCAATTATTCTTCAAACTTGATGCGTCGTCCGCTACGTGGTACCACTGTCGTCTTAGTCTTTTGTGCAAGTGTCCGTTATTTCTTCTACCGTCAAGACGAAGGTCTTTTAAAGCCCGAAATATCGCGAAAAACTGTATATTGTGTACGTGTGTGTGTTTGTTCTCCTATGGAACAAATAAGCTGTAAGTAAATTTCTTCCTTTTTATCATAAATTTACCTTAAATTGCCCTTCCGGCTTTCCTTTTTGTATATATAATGGTAAAACAGGTAGAAAAAAGGATACTTACATGGTAGATTCTTGAGACAGATGTATAATAACAACACAAACACAATAGAAAAGCAGTACGTTTCGCAAAAGCGTTTTCAACTGGTATGAAAGAAAATGGACAGAGTAGATAGCTGCGGGACTGATGTTAAAGAAACGCCATATTGTAAACAGATGCAGGGTGACAGTGTGGCCATGTTATGGAGGTGGAAAATGAATAGATGGGTCGGAGAAAACACCAAATGGAGAAGAAAGTGCGAAGGTTACTAGAAGTAGGTAAGAGGCTTCCTGAAGAAGTGTAAAGAATCAGAGGAAGGAAATAATAATAATAAAGATGAAGGGGAAAGGGAGAATAAAGAAACAATATAGAAAAATAGAATAAAAGTGCAACAGGGACGGAACGAAGAAGAAGAAACTGCACTGCATTCAGTTACATACAGTTGAGGTCGAGTTCATGGTTAGTCGAAAGGATAGAGATGTACGTCTGCTACCAACTCTTTCTAGCTGTGGCGGGTTCAGAATTTTCAGGATACTGACTCGAAAGGTTTCGTCAAAGGTGCAGCCGTGATAAGAAGTGTGTTCAGGTATGGGGAGGTGCGGAAGTTGTGATTTGGAGGAGTAGCGATGGTTATTGATGCGGATTGTTAGAGGTGTTTGGGTTTCGCCAAATGTAGAAGGCGGAACATGGGTTACAGAGTAGGAGATAAATGATGTATGCAACTGCCGGAGTGTCGGAAAGAGTGTTGTCTTGTGAGTGACAGGATGTTCGAAGGTCAGACTGGGATCAAAAATAGGACAGGTTCTACAACGGGGTCTATTGCACTTGCGAGGTTTGGAGAGATGGGGTGGGATTGGTCCAGTTCTGGTGAGAGTCGTGTTGAGATTCGGAGATTTGCGGTAGACTATTTTGGGGCACGACGAGAAAAAAACTTTTAGTTTCAGAGTATGGGGTGCGCCAGTTTGAGGAACTTTTGGAGGGTCTGAAGGTTGGGGTGGTACTGGGTGAGAAGGTTGGGAGCGGAGAAAGCTTCGTGGGAAGGTCGGTTGGGGTTAGGGTGATTACGGGCACGGTCCAGTTGTTTGGGATATCCACGGTCAGTGAGAACTGAAGAGAGGGTACTGAAATACTTGCCATATATAAGATGGTAAAAACGGTAAAAAAAGGTACTTACATGTTAGAATACCAAAACAGGTGTGCAGGAACTTCACAAACACAAAAGAAAAGCTGTTACGTTTCGCACAATCGTTTTCACATGGTGGGAGAGAAAATGGACAGAGCGGACAGAAGCGGGACGTGTGTTAAGGATACATTATTTTGCCAATATATATGCTGGTATATGTTTTTACAAGTGTTCTTATTTGCACAAAATCGTTGTTCAGAGTTGTTGCCAGATTACGTGTTTTCTTGTTCTTGCAAAATTCCTGTTTTGTCTTGGTCCTTAGAAACACACCAGCTCGTTTAGGACATTAATAACAATTGCCTCACTTCTGTTTTGTTTTCTTTCTCTTTGTTTTCATTTTGATAACATTTATCCAACTTGGATTTCAATTTCTTTGTTCATTTTCCTGTTCCCTTTCTTCTTGTAATGGTATCTGAGAAATTCGTATATTGCACTCATGTTTTTCTTGTCGCTGAAATGTCATCACTTGATATAATTATACCTTGTATTTATATCGATTATCTCAATCAGCACAGCAGATGGCAACTTCACTTTATATCCCAAAAGAATCTGTGAAACCTCAAACGTCATATATATCCTAACCTGCATAATCTACCCGGCATTCTGTGTGGGGTTACAGGCGGTCCCTTACATCTCCGTGTCAACAATCACCGTCACCAACATATCCCCTAATACTAAAACATTATGTATTGAAAACATTCGTATAAATTACATTGAATAAATGTAGTATTATGTATCAATATAATACATAAATGAAGAATTTTGTAAGTGTTGGGATTGGAAAAGTTGTTATATACCGTGAGTTCTCAAAGATATTGTTGTTTAGAGATGCATAGTTACCGTTGCTAAGATCTAATTGATTCGTAAGAGAATGTTAATTGATTCGAGAATAATTGCGGATGGTTATGATTGTATTGGTGATTATGAGTGTTAATGCAGACTACCGATGGATTTATATGTAGAAAGAAACTAAATTTGAAAATCTACCAAAACGTGATGATAAAGAAAAATCTTTTATGACAGACTTATACACTAGGCTGGGTCTCACTTGGAATAACTGTATCTAGTTTTGGATAATGGAAAATCTTGAAGACATAAATAATGTATGTACTTTAAAGGTGTTATAATGGAAGCGTAAGCAGAAATATTGTCTGCTTTGATTTATTGTGCTATACGGAAAATAATAGACACCAAATTCGTTACGTGGGAGAACTATCTGTCGACCTCAGTAGCTATGTGGGCTAGAGCGCCGTTCATGAGGCTGCTTGTTCGAATACCGCCTGGGACGTAGATGTTCAAGGATTTTAAACTGTATTGCACTTATATTATCGTGACGGACTGAAGTCTATAGTTATTAAAATGGTCTATATAAAATAGTTACTAGGAACTATTTATGTAGATATCGTAAAGACTCCGATTACGCTGTGACAACGCAACAGTTGTCAATGTCACATTTTTAGATTACTGTTCTGTGTAACAATGATTTAAAGTTCAGTGATTTTAATTATTAAGTTTCGTTGTAGCAACTTCATTGGACAACGTGCCGTAATAATAGTAATGCTCCAACACAAGAGACCAAAACAAATAAACAAACAAAAAATTAATGTTAATCGAAGATGGATATTCAAATTAAAGCTATTACCGAATGTTGTAATTGAGATGTCCGAGTCAAAGGAATTTCGCAAAGAGCAAGACAATAAGCCAAGGACAACAGAAATGCCCTCGTGGAAAGACATTGATTTTGCCGCCCCCATTAGTTACGCAGTTGTTCTTATATTGCACAAAGCTGTAACCATATCTTAAAGGACTTAATATGTGAAAGATCCAGTTATTTGCCAAGACTCAAAATTAAGGAATAGTTTTTCATCAAAGCTGTATTCTGTAGTGTCTAAACTAAATGGAATCTCTCAATGGACTTTCAGCTTGTAAACAGGCATCATGAGTTATGTTAAAAGACTGGCTTATAGGACTATTTAAAGAAGAAAATTTAACAGAAATGAAATCACGTCTTTTACGTGTTTAAGTTGGACATCACATCCAAGATAAATCTGTGGAGTTAAAATGGAACTATTCAATAATTGCATGTGGACAGTAAATAAACTATCGTACGCAATATTTAGAGACAAATTAAATTCATTTTGGAGCGAAAAGGACCCAATAGTTTCTTTAAATTGTGCTTGTAGTTCATCTATCGAGTGCATTTGCATGTGATTTCTTTTCCTATTATCTTCAACATTTTCTTTAGTATTATCGTTAAAAATGTCATAAAAATACGGAGCTTATGAGTATCCCTTTTGATTTTGTTTTGATAGTGTAACTGTACAAAAGCATACCTGCCTTTGTAACGGTATGTTTTTAATGTTTCCACGAAGTTACTACAGAATCTTCGTGGTCAGGTAGCGTAAGTTCCTAAAATACAAATTAACAGTGGAGAGGCGGCGCAGCTTCAGATCTACTTTTGTGGTTTATCCTCAACAAGACCGACGCGTTGGCGTCGCATTCAGGTGTTGGGTTAGATACCAGCGGCCAGCCATTCTCACTGAAGTTTTTCCTTTGTACCAGCAGGCAAATACGGGAATGGTGCTTTCAATTTAGGTCTTGGCCGACTCCTTCCCGCTTCCTTTCCCTGTCCTGACCTGAACCATAGATGCCCTAAGAGCCATAAATAAATTCAAATTATTCTTACCGAGGTTTTTCAATGAACTATCTTCTCTCACTAAGTGAGTGAGTGTTGAAATGGTACCTTGTTTATACCCTTTTCTTGTGGAAACTGCCATGCTAAAGTTAGCCAGTACGATAAGGATTCCGGCTGATTGTTTTTATTCCCTTTACGATTCGTATGACCGTACGGTCTCTGTGATGAAACTTAGGTGCTCATTTTCTCAATCTAAAATCACCCAGATGCATATCCTTATGCAGTCTTACAATTAGGAAAATGACTTCAAAGATTTCACTGGGGTTGACTGCCTGCAGATGATCCCATGAACTGACAAAAAAGCCTTACAGGGCTATCTGTAACCAGGATAATTCAGTTCCATACAGGGAAGGAAGAAGCAAGGTTCTTCTGTAAGATAAAAAAAGGAAAACGAAGAAAGTTAAGTAGAGATGAAAATAGGGTTCGATATAAATTGAAGAACAAAGTTAGTGATATGGTGTATATAGAAGAGATGCAGGACAGACTAAACCAACATAAGGACGTTTCGAAACTAAAAATAGAAGGGAATGCGGTGTACAAACATTGTCAAGAAACAGTGCATGAAATCGCATGGGAAGAAACAAATTCCAAAACAGGAAAGGAGAACAAATGTTAACAAGAGTAAAAATTGGCACGACCGCATAAATACAGAACGGGAAGCAATTCTAAAGGACGTAGAAAAAAGAGAAAGTGGAAGAAGAAAGGAAGCAGAAAAGAAGTGCAATCAGCAATGAGGGTCATAGTGGAAGAAGCAATGAGGACAGTGAAAGGGACCTGCGCGAAGAAAAGAATAAAAAAAACTGTACATAAAAGTGAAGAGGAAAAGACAGTGCCTCCATATGATGATAAAATGTTACGAAAAGTGTTGATTTTTTCGTGAGCACAAAATTTTTTATAGCCTTGAACCAGCGATTAAGTTTTAGAGGAAACTTTATGCTTCAAATGGTAAAATAAACAGGTGCTTATCTTAAGAAAAACATCCGAATTCAGTATCTTTAAACTTCATTAAAGCAATAATTTATATTTCATAAGATCAGACTAGTGAAATAATATTTTTTGTATCTTTATTTTAAACGTTCCTAACCTAATATTTCTTCTTTTTTTTAATGCGATAGACTGTTTTTGAGTTCTATGGTTATTTCATGACGTGGGTAATTAGAAGCTGTTGTATCTACGTTGTATACATTACGTGGGTTAGAAACTGTGTGTTCTCTGCCCAGATTTTTTCAGCGTGTTTACAGAATTTTGCTTTCAAAATTCGAGAGCTTGATCCTAAACAAGTCTAAAAATTGCTGATTTTCATCCACGTATGCTTGAATTATAGGAGTATATTCCGTTCAGTGGCTATATTTTGTATTTGCATAAAAAATGCGCGTATATAAATATTACGAACAACACAAAAAAGAAAAGAGTACAGATCAGAAGTGTATTTCTTATAACAATTTTTTGGAATGTACTTTTCAATTATTTGTGTATTTAAAAATAGATTTTGTTTTAGGTGTTCATCATTCCGTTCATGGGCGTCAGGCGGTTGGAGAGCTATCATGGGTTTCTTCTTTAGTTTCTACAGTGTTGGACGCGGTAAATGAGTTGGGATACTCAGTCCATGATCTTAATGCAGTCCCTGATCAAGGTTTGTACTCAACATAAGTGTTCATTATCAAGTTTCATGTAACTTCACTTCTTAATTCGTTAGTTCATTAAAGTTAAATATTGTAAGCCAATATTGATCCACTTCCATATATTCGATGGACTTGGAAAAGTCGGCGGGCTGACGGTGGCCCGCCAACTATCCGACTTTCGCTTATCGGCACTTCCGATGACAATACAATATTTTCATTTTCCGGATCAGATATTACGCCAGAGTTGTCAGCGTTCCCAACTTATTTCAAAACTTTAATATTTGAACTAACTCACATATCGTTTGCCGTTTCTGCACCAAACTTGAAGTTTGACTACTGAGACAGATCATAGAAGTGCTCTGGGTGCCGACGTTGTTTTTTTCTAAATGAAGTGGGAAGACACCGTGCAAGAACGACGCTGTAGCAGAAATGGATAGAATGCGTAATTATAGACTAAATAATTTATAGTATTTTTTTTATAGCTATTATTAAATGCACTAAGAAGGAAATAAATAATTATGATACCAGTCTAAATTACTGCCGTAGAATAATTTATTAAAATACACTAAAAAAAATGCACAGGTCTAAAACTAAATGACTACCTTAGAAGATTTCGCCATATGACTAAGAATAAAAACGTGGGGTGTAAATTCTAATACTAACAGTTATGCAGAAACTAATCGTTGAACGGTATGATTTTGTCTTTACTTTTAATTGTGTTATATTTTAATATTTACGTCCCTCGCTTTTATTTTTAACCATATGAGGAAAATTTTGTAAGTCAGTCACTCAGGCCAGTATCCAGTTTTTTCCTTTATAGTACATTTTAATAAAAGCTTCCTTTATTTAAAGAAAAAAAAATACTATAAATTATTTTATGTAATTATAACTGAGAAACAGAAATTTTGTTTTTAATAATGAAGTTTTACTGCTTTTCTGCATAATACAAAATTTTAATTGCCCTAGGATAGTGTTCACGTTTATATAATTTGAACTTACAATTTATCTTACAAAGACATGTGGGGTAGTTTTATTTGTATATGCTTCTGAATAGGGGTAAAATGAAAGTTCACTTTGCTCAGCCACCGTGACGATGTAATATGCCAGTTAGTATAAATCAATAATGCAGGTAGCACAGCAGAATACTAGTCTCAACGCAACTAGTTTACCTTGAGGACACTGTGCAAGGATCGAACCGAAACGAAATAAATAATAACAACAAAAGTTCTACAACGCATCAGAAGTTTACTCTGCTTTATATTCTTCTAAAAATTATTAAAATTTCTACAAGTTTTCAGATATTTTTCATTAACATTCGTGTAAAATATTTGTTTAAGTGTAAAACACCATAGCTCAAGTTTCGGTAGAAATCCGTGTGTTACATAGCGATACAAGAAAATAATTTATCTATTTCATACCTATGCAATATGACCAAATCCCAGAAGAGAATCATTGTAGTTAATACTTGTTATATGACGATCTAAATCGCCAAATATGTGCACAGTATTACAAAAATGTTTCCTCATACCAAAAACTAGAAGACAAAAAAAATGTTTCTTTTCTTTGAAAAACTTTCGAATCGTTTCTAATTTCGGTGCTGTAGGCATCTAAATATGGAACGACATCGTCATTAATGATGTCATGTCAAGACAAAGATGTATCTGTACCCAAATAAATCTATTTGAGTGCAGTTTATGAATGAAGAATGCAGCTTTGAGGAGATTTCTACGCTTTACTATTGCTTAATGCTATTTCCTTAACTTTTTTTTTTTTACGTTGGAATACACGTCTATGTGGCACTGCTTTAATCATGTATTTTACCCATGTATATGTTTGTTACAACTATTTGATTTCCATAGTCTTGTGTCATTATTTGTCAAGACATGACGTTTATGACGATGCCTCTCCAATTTTGAGTGCCTGTAGCTATGAAACTACGCATATTTCGAATTATTTTTTTCAAATGATTTTTTTTTTCTTTTTAATTTTGTTTTGAGGAATTCTCCCTTCCATTTATGACCATCATTTTTGCATCCCCCTGTATATGAAACTCTACGCTGGCTTCTCAATTATCCTTGATGCACGGAAAATCGAAAAACACTAATACAGTAGCCGGATTCATTGGGGAGTCGATAGTGTCCGGATAATGATTATTACTGAAAATACAGCGCTTATTATGAAAATCGGCTTACTTAGGTAATCTTGTGATCTCGAATGTAAGTTTGATTTTAAGAGTTTTAGAGTAATAGCACTGTTTTGTAGTCATACCAAACGAAAATTGGTCATATTTTTTTCTTATTTATGACTCGGAACTTTTCGGATAATCGATGCTCTACTGTAATCCAATAATACACCGTAAAAAATAATGAATTTTTCAGAAGTTTTGAACTGAACTACATATGTTACTTTAATAGTATTAAAATTAATAACAAAACTTTGACAAATGTTCATTTTTCTCCTGAAAAAAAAATGTGTTGTATTCGTTTGTTTTGCGGGCCAAATTTACATTCTTTCGGATGAATTGGCGAATGATTTCTATGCTCGGATACTCGGGAGAAAATATCAACATTACCTCAGAAAACGAAGTGATCGTAGACACATCAGAAACATCAAGAATGGAATACATAACACTAACTCGTAATAGCACTTCGATAACATTTACTATGTATAATCCTTTACAATCGCCTTTTATTATCACAATATCAAACCTGAAACGTGTTAACAGTCAAATCTAATGCATCGAGCCTGGTTAACCGTAATGAGGAACTATTTACCTAATTGTGTCCTTGAATACTGTCAAACAACAAAAGCTAGATAGAAATATGTTACAAGGAGGCTCAGCCACACCAGACATCTCTCTTTGACCTCAGAGACGGAATTAGTTAGGTCAAATCGAAATCTGACTTGAATCATATTCTTATTATGATCGACTGTCGTAACAGTTGGTCACGTTAATCTATATAACGTTTTTGTGCGTAACCTTTTTTTTTTTTTTTTAATAAAATAGACAGTCGCTTAGAATCAGAATGTTCATAAGTGCAAAATGATACGTTTGTTTAGTAACTGTATCCTGACTCCCATCTTTGAATATTAGCTGGACTGATTCCGTTCCCGATAAAGTCAAGGGGAAAGCTTGCAAGTACGTTACGGTTGGGTTGGAAATCAATTGATTTTTTTTTTCAGCTCTTTTAGATAGCTTTCTGCGTGTAGTATGATTATGTCTGTCTTTTCTTTTAAGGTTTTATGCAAGCCCAAGTAACAAGTTTGAATGGGTCAAGATTTAGTGTGGATTCGGCTTATTTGAATCCCTTGCATTGCTACTCAAGCTTGAAAGTGGTGACCAACGCTTTCGTTAAAAAGGTCAGTGTACACACGTGTTTTACATATATATATATTTCAAATATCTCTAAAGAATAATTTGGTAATATAAGATAAAAAAAAAACACGTTGAAAGTTTTCTAATGAACACAACATACAGTTTAAACGTTTTCTTTTGACAAGAGAGGCAACTCATAGTAACATAACGGTACTATAAATGATTACTACAGAAGTAGTATTAGCTCTGTTAGCTTCGTTCATTGTGGGGATGGGAAGATCAATAAACGTTTAGCTTCCTTAAGTTCCATTATCACTGTGATAAGTTGATACTTTTGATTTCTGAATCAAAAACCTGGAAGCACAGAAAAACGCTTAACTGTTTTAGCGAATATATATTTAATAGGCACAACAGATGGAAACATAATGGTAGACAAGAAATATTATATCATCTTTTGGACTACATTAAACGTGCAAATGAACGAATGACGGAAGCTGTTTCAGTGATGCACCGAATTTTATTCTTGTACGTGTGTCCATTTCTTTGGTACAGAAAATGGCTGTACTGTGCCTCGTTTCCGTCGGTTATAGTGCTGGGAATTTTCCGGCTTCTCTGCTCTAGTGACCTGATGCAGTATATGTGCTCTGCTTCGTAAGTCACAGGATTTTGGGTTCGAAGCACGTCTCGCACGTTATGGACATTATGTAGAATGGTTATACGAGCAGTTTAGGTTAAATGTATTTGCTAATTATCAGCGTAAGTGATATATATATATATTTTTTTTTCTGTGCTTCCAGGTTTTTGATTCAGAAATCAAAAGTATCAAC
>JAGDQP010013254.1:5439-16860 GCA_022664845.1 Lepisma saccharinum | reverse complement strand
CATTGTTGGTATTTGGTGATTAGTACTCTGTTTAAATTAATTTACATTGCTTCCAAACCCAACGCAAAAACTTTAATTTACACATCTATTTATATGCGTCTTTAATATTATTAAGTTCTACATAGGAAGCGATCTTGAATTGAATTGTATTTATGACCTTTAGGAGGAAGCCATCTTGAATACGAAGACTTGGTAAAAAAAAAAAAAGACTGATAATAATTAGGCTGTCAGATTGCCTGATTAAATCAGAAAGAATCCTTCTCTGATCAGACCCTAATGTTCAGGTTTCAAGAAAGACCATTTACTGGTACATATAAAATGATGTATTTTAGCACATCGTAAAATCATAATCTTGTGAATGTTAAAAAACTTAAAAAAGAAAATGTCATTATCTCATGGAAGACCATACATACTCTTTACTTGTTTTACGTTGGTGCACACCCCAGTTGAAGAACTCGGGTTGAGTTCGAAATCGATCAGACATATTTATGATTTTTATACAACACAGAAAACTGTTGTAATCAAGTAAATACATCTAATTGTATTAGATAGTAAAAATAAATAATGCCCATAATAAAATTAATGCAAAGTAAATAAAAACATTCAGCTTCGAACTTAGGAAACATCAAAGTAACGATGCTTCCATCTAGTGAGCCCCTAGTACATCTATTCACGTTGTTAGAATAGGTTAACTATATAAATACATGGACTGGACAATAAATAAGCAGTTAGTCTGTTTATTGTGGGAAAGTAATGCCAAGTAAGTTGAATTTCATTGCTAAGTATCATTAAGAAACATATATATATATATATTGTCTTATATTTTTTCTTCATGATCACTAGTTGATGTCCGTAATATTTAGCTCAGTTGGCGCTTAAATGTCGTAATCAGTAGTTTTCTGTTGTTTTTCATCGTGTTTGTCATTTGATTAGATACATTAATGCATTAAATATCAACTGTGTGTGTCTTTCTCTCGTAGGTTCTCATTGACGATTCTCTCAGAGCAACAGGAGTGGTAGTGAGAAAATTTGGAGAGTTCCAAGATCAGGTGGTGCTCTCTTCAAAGGAAGTTATTTTATCTGCTGGAACGCTAGGGTCTCCAAAGCTTCTGATGCTTTCAGGTATTGGACCGTACAAGCACTTGAAGGAACTAAAGGTACTCAGAGTTCGTTTTCATGTGTTTAATAATGTTCGTTAAATAATTTTACTGTACCTCTCCTTCGTCTTTCTGTTAGTCTTTTTCGTTGTATGTTGAGCTCCCCCACCCTCCATGCTCTTACTATCCTGTCTTCTCCCATCCCGCGAATATGCCATAACTATCTTAGTCTTGTTCTCTCGTAAGCTCCCTTTATCTAAAACTTATCTTACCACTTCGTTTCTTAGACGATGATCACACCAAACTATGTTAGTACCAATACCATTCAAGAGATGGCACTAGGGTTAAGGCTACGAGCCTAACAGCATGGATCGGGATCGTCTATTGCGCAGTAGAGGGAAGTCAACAGGAACAACATGAACATAGTTCTGTTATCGAATTTTGTTTGAGAGAGAGAGGAGATCTTCACAGCCATATGATACGCAGAAACACGACTGCGATTTGAATTTTGTTTAAGGCCTTTAGGCAAATTTTGGCTCAGGCCGAATGGATGATAATGTGAGAAATGGTGGAATCAAGAAAGTGGGAGGAAACGGAAGAACCCCGAGAAAACCCACATGCCACGATCCTGGATGGAATTAAGCATCCCACGCACCAGACGTGAGCGCTATATCACTGAGCCACCGCGGCCCAACACAGCTGTGAAAGTCCAAGAGACTGATTGCTTACCAAAGGATCATCCACATAAGGTCAGTATTGTGCAAAACACCCTGCAAAAATTCAGGTGGGAGACACTGAATTCATCTCCATTAATTGATAGGGTTTCATTGAAGAAAATAAACTGCCTCTGAAGTCGGGTGTTTTTGTGGGCTTTTTCGCGTTTAATAGTTTTATGGGTTTTTATGCGGAGTGCTTTTTCGAGTTAAATTGGGTTTTTGAAACATGACATGTAGTCACGTATATGTAAACCTGTGTAACTGATTTTAAGAGTTCTAAAGCACAATTTAAAGAATATGCATGCAGTAAATAAATTGAATTTAATCGTAAGAAAGGAATAGAACTATTAGTCGAATTCAAGGTGTCTTGAATAGCTTTTTATTCAATTCTTTTTAAACTGGAGGATTTTAGAATAAATTCAGTTTGTTTTTTTCCGCAACATATTATAGGGAACTGCCGTTAGATCTGCTGTATCACAGTATTCGACTGCTGTGAACTTGTCACTAAGGAAATATAAGAAATGAAAACATGACAGAATGAAACAAACACCGAGGATTGAACCTGAGATTTATCGAAAACGATTTACGTACGTTACTACCTGCTCCACTAGTTCATGTAGAAAGAAAAAGGTCTTCAGAACAAGTTTTAGTAGTGATGGAACGTGAATATTAAAAATAATCGTTCTGGCAGCCTCAGAATATTTTTTTTGCGAGGTTTTGTTTTCTCTAAATAACATTAAATAACTTGTTCAGGTTCGTACTGGAACTCATGATCGCAGTCGAATAACTGTGTTAGCTGGTTAACCGCGGTTAATTTTACAGAGTAGCATATATGTAAATATTCTTAGGCTGTAAATTTTTTGTATGTCCTGGTGGTTGAGTAGTTTCGCCTGTCTCCTTATGATCAAGGAGTCCCGGATTCGATTTCCGTGGTTACTCATTGAACGTAGTGATTCAAAATCCACTTCAAACAATAGGTTCTGCTCTTAGAAAATCATATCAATCCACTGAAAACTAATTGCAAACCAGCATCAGTTCACCTTGCTCCTTTGGGTCATAGGTGTGCTTCCAGGCAGAACCCTCAATCATCATTTTCCTTTTGTGAAGCCATTGTGATTTACGTGTAGATACTTGACAGCAACTTAGGCTATAGCCGTTCTGGTTGCATTATGGCGCTGATTTAAGGTACGATCACATGATTCGACTTGTGAGACTGAGCGAAACCAGGGGAAAATCTCATTCTCAGTGGCCACTGTAAGCATGGCTGGCTTCCCATGATCTCTTCCGAGTTCTGATCGCAAGTGGCCGCCGTCATGAGGTTGAACACGTATAGTTCATCAGAACGTTTACCACTACTGGGTATGCAGGCTTGTTTGCCTATGACTAACTTAACTTTTTAGTGTTACACAAGGTCTTTTTCAGAGAACCTTGTGTGTGGTAAATATTGAAAACTTTAATATTTACTTATCCTTTCGCACGGCATGATTCCAGAAGATTTCTCAGCTAAAAATCTCCACCTAAATATACACAGAGTATTGGCCGTGTTGTGGTGGTGTAATGTATAGCATACCCAGCCGGAAACTGGGAGATTTGGATTCGGGCTCCGGTCACGGCAATTGTCAATTTTCTGGGGGCTCCGGTCACGGCAATTGTCAATTTTCTGTGTTTATTTCAATTTTAATTTTTCCTTGTTTGTAGGGTGTCATGAATTTACACTAAATGTAAGTAGTTTGCCTCTCAGCGTTAGCGTCGTTCCTTCTGCCTTTCGTATCGTTTTCATGTGGATGAAAAGCTAGCCTTGTTAATAGACATTTTATTCATTTTTGTTGTATGTTTTGTTAATATGCGGACTTTGTATCCATTATTCGCTTTATTTATTTTTATGTGCTGTAATAAGTGTTGTGGACTCAGAGGTGTCGTAGTTCATCGAGTGTTTCGTGTGTGGATCCATGAGTTAAGGCAATATTGTGTATGCTATGTGATAAGCCGTAAAATTGGGTCATTTTGTTATCGGTTGTGGTCTAGGATCTAAGGCAGTATATACTTAGAATCATAAACCACACACAAAGTGGCCGTAACTAAGTTGATAGAGTGTTGGCTTCGCATTCGTAAGGTCCTTGGTTAGTTCCCAGTGGCCGGCCATCGTCACTGAAGCTTTTTCCGGGGGGATTTCCTCAGTCACATGGATGGCACTTTCAAATAAGGCAACTAGGCCCTGGTCGACTAGCTCAAAACATTCTTTTCCGTACCTTATTCCGGCCTGAAGCAAAGATTCCTAAAGCCCGTGAATACAATTTAGTTCACAAGCTTGTAATGGTAAATATCATATAGAATTGAAGATATGGAAAGCTTCACCGAGTTCGAGTTTTATGCAATAGATGGCAGCGCTGGAACCGGTCTGGAAGTGAAAACTCTGATAAATAAGTACCGTTAGATGTCGTGATTAAATGCTTGCGGGAATTTTAAATGATAAGAACATTAATATATGGATTATGTTTTTGTTGTATTGTTATTATTTAAACCTCGATGCGATTACTGAAAAGTTTAATTAATAATTCGATGTCTGAATCTTATGCACATAATGTATATGATATGATATTGTTATAGACTTGCTGAGTTTGTGTTACTGAGACAGAATATCCACGATATCTGAAATATATTGGATATATGAATAGTTTATATTACCTGCTTTTTATTACGACTGACGCCGCTGATGATTCTGAGGTGTAACACCATTATCATTATCATAATAAGTGTCGTCCCGCCCAACTAAGTCCTGTGTAACAAGGGGCATCTTATTATTACTCTTCTATTCTCCCACGGATTCCCTGAGATCACTTATGAAGCGAACCGAGGCCTTGAAGACTGCTTATTCTAAGCTTGAAACTTGTGAATTTAGTTGAAAGAGTATTACTGCCGAGAGCTTCCTTTTCAAGCTATAAGATTTCGAATCCGAGTGCCGGCTAGGTCAAGAATGTTACTACAAGCTTCAGTGTTAGTGTTATCTGAAGTACTACTTACTTACTTTATGGCTTACAAAACTCGCCGCAGTAACGATCGTTCGCCATAGGATTCTATCCTGAGCAAGATCAAGCCAGTTTTCATCACAAACTGCTATTTCACGAAGATCCTCCCTCTAACATTGTCATCCCAATGACGTCGCTGTCTTGCCAACGGTCCCTTTTCCTCCGGCTTTCTCACCACGATGGAATATAGTATTCGTTTTTTTCTCCTATATCCGAGCTACATGGCCATCGTAGTCGTCATTATTCTTACAACATCGGGTGAGTCTTATAGTCCGTGGAGCTCTTCACTATGCTGTCTTCTCCATTTTGCAATCATCTCGTCGCGTTTCGGCCATATATCTTTCTCAAAACCTTAGTTCCAAACACACGTAATTTATGTTCATTTCCAACTTCAGCAACCGTAAAGAATTACCGGCAGAATAACCGTTCTGTATATTTTCAATTTCAATTTCCTTGATATTAATCGCGAGGTTAGGAGTTTCTGGACTGAATAGAAACATGCGTTGTCTCAGTACTAAGCGGTATATAACTTTCAAATTCCTCTGTTTTCTTTTATTATTATTATTTCCTCCGTTGTGTTACTTGTGTACATTAAGGAGTTTGTCGAAATAACTTTTGCACACATCGACAAAAAATTTAACCGGATCCGTCTGAAGATCTCCGCGTTCATTTCTAATCATTCCTAACCTCGGATGGTGGCCTTTTGTAACGTCAACACCCAGGTTAGTTCATGTATGTCGTGCGTTACATATATTTGATGTTCCTTTGCTGCTTATGTCACTCAGGATTATCTTCCTATGTGGCTATCTCATAGGCGGTGTGGGCTGATGCTGGACCTCGCATGTGATTGTTCAAAGTAGGAGGAGTCAGGATCCTGTCTATTCTATACATACAGGAAGCAGCCCGCTGGTTTAAGTGAGTTGCGAGATCTAACTTTAATTAAGCATGATGAGGAGAGGATATTCCTGATTAAATTATATGGCACAACTTCACGTGATTATTTATTCCTTTATTTCCTACACCACTGGTTTAAGTGAGGCCGTAGGAGTTGTTCTCGCCGAAACCCGAAGAATACTCATTGATTTAAGGTTGTACATTGCGTATATACAATTATTAGTAAGTAACCGTACTTATTCGACTTTCCGAACATAGACTTTACATATTAATTAGAATACACTCAATAGAACTAGTCGCACATAAGGATAAGATACTTAATGTATTTTAAGATATTGTTTCTTGAATATAGAATATCTTTGGATTAATGCCATTTGGTTTATAATAAAATTTAGATCAATACTTTTGAATATAAATAATAGCATGTACTAAACTCTTATACATTGCGTCACATTCAGCATGGAAATCCGAAATATAATACAGAAAAAACGTTGCAAAATCCGAAAGATGAGTTTATGTAAATGACTGGGGTAACATAAGTGACCAAAGGTATTTATACAAAACAGTGCGCATCTCGCAGGATGCGAGTGACGTCATACTTTTCTTAACGAGTTTACCCCTTTGTATAAATCTTGTATGTTATTTGTCTTGCCGTTTTCCTCTATCTCCTGAATCTTCTGCGTCAGATATTCTCGGTTTTTTGTTTCTGAAACTCCATGTGACGTTGAGTTTCGCGTTACATTAGTGGTTGGTATTTCCTTCGCTTTTATTGCTTAGCCATCGTTGCTTTACATGTTTTCGTTGCTCATGAAGCGTAAGGCATTCTTCATCAAACCAAGGTTTATTTTTTTCTGTTGTTTCTTCTCACCTACACGCTCCTTCGCTGCGCCCTTCACTGTATCACGAATTGTCTTCCACATCTTACTTACAACAATTTAATTATTAATGTCACCTTTATTATTGCTCGAGTCGGCTAAGATTTCGAACCTATTTGAGATTTCGATTTTGTAATCTGCTGTTACATACGGATTATCTAATATTTTAACTTCAAATTTCAGTTGTTTTGATCCTTTGCTTTCTCTATTCGCGATGCATAACTTTCCCCTCATTTTTTGTGATCAGTAACTGATGGTCGATGTCACCTTCCGCGCCTCTTTAAGATCTAACGTCCGTTATGTTGGTGTGTCTACTAATACGTGATTGATCTGGTTGAGAGTTTTGCCATCCGGAGATATCCATGTGTATTTGTGTTCAAAATACATGCTTTGTACTAATAGTGCTTTCAAAATCGCGAAGTTCTTTCGAATATGTCTTCCTCCATTGTTGTTTCAGATTTCGTGAAGGCTGTATTTGCCCATAGTAGGTCTATAGTGTTCCTCCCTATCTACCTTAGCGTTGAAATGACCCAACACAATATTCATATTTTACTTCGGTAATCAGCCAAACAACCTTTCTAGCTCCTCGTAAAATGTATCTTCGTCGGTATCATTAGCCTGTTCGGTCGGAGGATAGACATTTATTAAAACCGTGTTGCATCATCGGGTACGTATCGTAACG
Organism: Lepisma saccharinum; assembly: GCA_022664845.1. Classification (NCBI taxonomy): domain Eukaryota; kingdom Metazoa; phylum Arthropoda; class Insecta; order Zygentoma; family Lepismatidae; genus Lepisma; species Lepisma saccharinum. Next base: position 9,570 of record JAGDQP010013254.1, on the reverse strand, counting down.
TACGATAGTCTTTCGTTTACGAACTCTATTTTCTGAACCGCCGGACAGATACTGTTCTGAATGAGGAATCCTGTTCCGAAATTATGAGACGGTGTTCTCCCCGCATGAGTAGAAAGTGAATTTGCCCCTGTTCAATGATATCCTGACCCTCCCACCGGACGTCCTGTATCGCTAATATGTCCAGCTCGTACTTCTCGGTCTCGCGTACTGGCACCTGAAGATGACCTGTTTTGTATAAAGTCCGTACGTTCCACGTTCCTATTCTAAGTTTTTTCTTAATTCTGTTCTTGGAGCCCCCGGAAGCAGTCCGTCCCCGCCCGGAGATCCGAATGAAGGACCAAATCTCTGAAGTACTAAATAGAAATATTAGGTAAATCAAATGTCCAGTCTCGTTTAATAAGTAACTGACTATTCCTGTATTTTTATTTATATTTTGATTGTATTGTAGGAATTAGTTGACACCACGAGATACAGTTAAGATCATTGAATACCATTCCTCAGGTACTGGAAAAAGTGCATTTTACAAATTACCTTTCCAATAATCACTTAATGAAACTAAATGAACAAGCGACACCATTTCCTATGTACTCGTCTGTAAAGCTGTACAATACACAGTTGCGGTTCATAAAAGTAATTTGTTGTCATACTTGTTATTATTATTATTTTAGATTCCTTTAATACAAGACTTGCCAGTTGGCAAAAATCTTCAAGACCACGTCACGACGGGATTAGATTTAGTTACTGTAAATTTATCAGCTGAAATTTCGTTGGAATCCTTGCTCTCTCCTGTTTCAATGAAAGATTACTTCTGGAATGGACAAGGTATAGTTTGCTTTTCTTTTTTTTTTAATATTGTTTTTTCTTCCATGATATAAAGGTGTGGCTCTTAGAAAACTGGACTGCATGCACTGTAAACAAGGTACTGAATTTGAGTTTAATTTAATTTATTTTTAAGGCCTTTAGGCAACTTTGGCTCAGGGCGGATGGATGATGATTGGTGTAAGGAAGAATGTGGGAGGAAACGGGAAAACCCACGCACATGGTGTTTGTCCACCACAAAGCCCACATGGCACGAGCAGGGTTTGAACCGACAAACCCAAGCGCCAGAGGTGAGCGCGCTAACCGTTGATGCACCGCGGCGGCCTCGTGTAAACAAGATAAACGTTGGAGCGGGAAGGATGTTGATTTTGGTTCGTACGTCGGGTGAATTATGTTTCAGCTGGTCTATTTTCTTACTGTGGTTGAGTGTAATATAAAATGAATCTAACGGCGTTGTGCTGTTGGAACCATACGGAGTGTGACAGTTCAGTATGGGATTAAACCTAAATTTCTGAATAATGCCATTTTTGCGCTCCGACGACTCAAATTGTAAAAACAACACTTTTTGAAGTCCTCACTTAAGAAACTTACTTTCTCACAAAACTTTTAAGTGTATAAACTTTTAACCATCTTCTGGCGGTGATAGGACACTTATACATGCTTGTTTGTATGTACATAACTGTGTTTGAATATGTATTTGTCTATGTAACTAACTTTAAGAGTTGTCATATGCAATTTTTGTAGAAGTGTTGACGTACGTTGTAAGTTAGTGTTGAAAGTTTCGTAACGAAGACTATAAAAAGAGGCCAGTAAAGTACATTGTTTATTATTATTATTATTATTATTTCAAGAAACCTTGTGGGAGGTAAATATTGAAATTAAGGGTTGATTTTCATGAAAGCGTGCGTTGCTTGCTTTGCGTGAAATTTGGGTGAATAGCCAATTGAAACACGTGTTTTATTTTAAGGTAAGTGTAACACGTGTTTCCATTGGCTACTCACCCAAATCGCAAGCAAAGCAAGCTTTCATGAAAATCAGCCCTAACATAGAAAAATTGACAGCGGCCGTGACCAGGACTCGAACTCGGATCTACCAGTTTCTGGTCGGTTATGCTACACATTACTCGACTGGCAACTGGAAGATCTGGGTTCAAGTCCCATGCACAGAGGCTGCCAATGTTAATTTCAAAATACATTTCTCCCCTCTAAAATGTCTGGTTAAATTAACAAAATCTCTTGGAGGTGGGTGTAAGCGATAGTGCTATATTACCCGTAGAATCATATTGTCAGTTAATTCATTCATTCGTTCATTTAGTTTGCTTGTTAGTTAATTTTGTTTGTTTAAGAATATATTTGAGTGAGTGTTAGCGGAGAAACTTTGTAAAAGTTTACGAGAATGAATGGATGTCAAGTGTGTGATTTTACTTTTAATTCAGCGAAAATCCGGAAAGGGGAGAAGTAGAGAAACGTTCGAGTTGATTGAAACATTTTGAAAAATCTATGAAAACATCGCAAAGAATTATACAAATGGTTTGGAATGATTTGATTTCTGTAAATGTAAATATTAGTAGGTATGGTGAAGAGTCACAGTGAAAAGGTAGAGAAATTTTTGCACAACCATTTGAATATGAAAACAAGTTGGTCCTGAAAATAGTTACTAAAATTTTCATTCCGGTAACCGCAAAGAATGTTAGTAATAACATACGGTTTGTAGTGGAACATCACTATATTCACCGGATTTGGCACTCCTATGGCTTCTAGTGTTCCCTAGAATCAAAAGGGCTTTGTGTTCACTTTCAGTCCGTGGACGGCAGACTTAAGAAGAATGATGGGTAATAAATGGTAACTCTGCTTTAACAATGGAAGATCCTCATGCAGTGGTGTATGAGCAGAGCAGATAGGGAGGATATTGAAGCAGATGTAAGTTAAATTGTAATATTTTTCAATACGCCATATTTAAGGCACCAGTTCGGTTTTGTAATAGTCACATCTAAACCTATCGTTTGTTCTTAATAATTATCGTAAGTTAGTAGGACACGTCAGGGGTGCTCATCCCCCCCAAAGCTGCTGACGCATTCCCCCAAAAACCAACAATCTTTTCCCCCCTTAAGACTATTACCCAGAACTTAAATTTGATACAATGTCCAACCGGCGGATTTGGGCGGATACCTTCCAGGTGAACAGGATCCAGAACCTGCAGCGGAAAATTTTTGAAAATGAGTTTCTCAAAATGGTGTTTTAATGCTACTCAGACTCTAAAATCATAAGCAAAGTATTGTGCTTATTTAGGGAAACTTTTTTAAAATTTTAGTACAATACTACAAAAGAGAACAGCTTAAGGCTATGAAATTTTTTTTGTACGAAGACATGTTTATAAAAAAAGGTTAAATTGTAAAAAAAAAAAAAAAGAATTGCTAAATTCCATATTATTTTAGAATAACCTGAGACTTCAAAATTTTAAATTAAGAAAAAACGGAAAAATAAATTTAATGCTGTCCTCTTAAAATTACACAGCTGGATCCTGGATCTATCGAAGACTGTCGAATTACTACAGTAACTACTACCATACCTTAGCACAGCACACCTTATAGCTATTATGTACCTGTGAAATGAGTAAACAATAGGGATATCTAAATAAAATATTTAAGTTCAGCAATACCTTTACTGAAATAATATAATTCTTGCAATGGGGTTTGAAACCCAGAACCTCGGAGCCATCGCAGTCCGCATATACAGTTTGGGTTCTTATTATTTTATGATCATTAGGGATCGAAGCCCGAAGCCTTGGAATTCAATAGGCACTTCCTTTAACTTGAGCGTAGGGGCCAGAAAGTCTAATATTTGGGCTGATATGTGTGGTATATTCAGTGGGAGCCATTTATGTAACTTTTCAAGCTGAAAAGGGCTCCAGGTTCTCAACCCCTAGTAGCTCGTAGCTGCTAGCTTTTATGTTATTTTTTTAGGTTTAGGTGCTTCCAGGCACTTTATTTTGGATTTCGAAGTGTGGCGTATGTTCACCTCTCTCTCAAAAAGGTCGAATATTATGTCAATTAATCGAGAGAAGTTTTTCTTTCATATCTTTGTTATTTGGATCTTTCCGTTTGTTTCTGAATTCATATGTGAGTATTATGTCCTCTTAAACGAACCTCGCCGTTATGTATGTGGATTGACTGAGTTTCCTTACAGAGATTTCATTAGGAGAGTATTTGTTTTCTCCGTGTTTGTAGGTAAAAAATGTTCAGGGCATTTCCATTGTTTCATTTTTAGTAATACATATTTTTATTAATTTTTGGGTACTAAGCTGTTTGTTTGG
>JAGDQP010013253.1:0-30387 GCA_022664845.1 Lepisma saccharinum | reverse complement strand
CCTCACTTGCAGCATTTTGAGGTGATTCTTCTGCAGAAATTAAGGTATTTCGTTCTTATATTTATTGGATTCCAATAATAAACTATGGAAACAATCAATGCATACAATGTTTGTGTTAATACTACATGTTCGGTGTTCTGGAGTGACAATTTTGTATGTTAAATCACCACAAGAAACGTGTAACTTCGGGGATTCTGATAATTCGGATTGTGCTAGTATGGCGACCTCCATTGTGTTGAATCACCCATATCAACCCCATATGCTTTGTTGTTTTAACATAAGTAAAAATGTTAGTCGCCCTGTGACACCGAAAAATGTTGACTTAGCCAGTTTTGCAGTGTGATCTCTGATTATTAAAGATTCGTAAACTATAAAAAAAATCACTTCTGAAAATTCTACAGCACTGGAGGTAAGTATCGGTACTTCATGGTAACATTTTTACGGAGTTCTAAAAGAGCGTTGACATAATATTATACCTTTATAATGCCTTTTTGAAGAGGCAGATTTTCTCGCCAACATACGCTAATTCTAAACAAAAATAATCATTTCTGAAACTGCTTTTATTTGTGTTTTTGGCTTAGTTCCGAAACCTTTTTTCATGCCTATTTCTACAGCAAACAAGTGCACAGTCCATATTGCTTTCCACTGTCCTCTTTAAATGATAATTTCACTCTACTTCACTCAACAACACACATCATAGGCCTACATATCTATTCTATATTCTAAAGAAAATAATAATACTTTTAAGTTAAAATCTGGACGTATTTGTTGTATATATTTAATTGCGTGGATTTGATTTACAATATACTCGCGTAACCGACACACTGTACCGCCTGAGTAACGTACCTCCTCGGATATAGACGAAGTAGTCCTTGGCTGCTCATGGAAAAATGCCTCCTGCAAAAAAAGAAACAATTTTCATTGAAATGTTCCTCAATAGATGACAGCACTAATGATTTCTTCATTTCTGATCACGTGATGAATCAGCATCGTCAAAATCAAACGGCGGAGGGAAAGTAAATGAAAATACCTAAAAATTAAATTAACGGTTTGTAAACATGTTGAGTTATACGTCTTTGTTTCTGACACTAGTGTTAATAAACACCAGTTTTCACAAATATTCAGGCTAATAAAATTGGTCGGTTTGACGTTTCTCTGTTGTTGAGCATATCGTACGTATTTAAGATCTTTGAGTGTTTAAGGGCCAAAATTGAGTATTTTAAGCTTTGGTCCTCAATGAAATATTTAACTTATTGGGATTCTCCACTCTGAAATATGTTTTGCCCAATTATTGGCATTCCTAAGATTTTTTTTTAACGAAGTTTAATAATAATGTCGCGAAATTGATATTGTTCAGGACGCGTTGCTTATTGTTTTTTTCGTGACGTTTGCACATGAAACGCGTTTTTTGTTATTGGCCGTGGTGATGCTGGTAATTTCTAAAAGGCTTCGTTAAGTTACAATTTTAACATATAAGCATTAAACATTTAAGCTAAGGCCGTATTTTCATTTTTCTGTAGTTATTATTATTCCTTTTATGTAATTATTGGAGGGTTTTCTTTCTTTAAAAACTAGAAGGACGTTTAGAGACACCTTAGCCTGTATTATTATGTAAACTATGCAAACTAGTTATTGTGAGACGTTAGCATAACACCGAATGGAGTAAGTCCGAAACTGGAAAAACGACGAAACATATCATGAAATAACACCGACGGGAACAAAGCTGATCGAAGTAACACCGAATGGAAATGCAGCGAGCGGACTGAATAAGTCAGACTGGAATAAAATCGATTGAAAGAAAGCCGAAAGGAATAGAATCAATGGGAATAATATCAAAAGGAAATGCTGCGATCGAAATAACACCGAAAGGAATAAAATAGATTGGAATAACATCGAAATGAAATGCGGCGAACAGAGTAAAACCGATAGCATTAAGACCGAATGGACTAAACCCGAAGAGCATTGACTGGGTCTCGGAATAGCACCGAAAGAAATAACATCGAGTAGACATGGTGGCGAGACTGGACTTTGTCTGGTCTCGAATTCGAGACCGAGATTTAAGTTCAGGAATCAAGACGAGATCCAGAATCTATGCATCAAGACTTACTCGAGACGAGACCAAGACCGACACTTATCCCTCGAGACGAAACCTAAAAGGTGTATTAAGTTTTTCTTAGGAACTTCTTAGTTTATGCGGAGGAAATTCTGAACAACCTATCACGTAAATATACCTGTTCATTCGATAAAAACAGTATTGTTTTTATAAAAATCAAAAGAGGCGGAGCGAGGTCAAACGTGGATTATCTATATGTCGTTAGTGAAGTTTCACCGAGACCTCCCGAACAACAACTTAACCACCTCCGTAGCCCTAGTAGTTTCTGAGCCGAAAATTGTCGATAGGCGGACAAAGATGGGATATAATAGTGTACATAGTTTTCCTTAGACTCACTAAAGTTATTTCTTTAACCTACTAAGCTATGCTTTGCTAGGATTATTGGAATGACATTTTAATCTAATAACACGGCTTATTTGAGATACCAAAGTGCTTATTTTAGTTTATAAGATTTGCAATGCGCTATTTGAAAGTAGCGCTACTGGGAACACACTTCAATACCTATGCATTGGTTATTTTAATCAATCGGAAGCAGTATTGTAAACTAATTGATTCGTGTGGCTGTGGAGTTCGGTAAATGCTATTTTCAATTTCTTTGTGTTTTATTATTTTCTTGTACAAAAGTTCACACTAAGTAACATTTTTGTCACGTACTGTACACTGTTAAAATTTTTGTTAATGTTTCTAGAAATTATACGGCAGTATTTCATGTTGTTTCACTGTATTGGAGGAAATCTCAGAGACGTTTCGTATGATTATCTGAATATTTTTCGTTTTCAGTTCGGCACATGCGCAGAATGAGAAAACTGTTTATTATCGTAGCTGGCATGCAATGTTGATCAAGAGCAATTCTGATTATATGAAGGGGGCTCTGATAAAAGTTGGTATCAATAGAGACAAAAGGATTTACTAACTAGTGATACCCTGTATATGGCCATTGGGCTTCCGAGGAGTAAACCGAGGTTACGTTAAATAACAGTGTTGCCAGAGTCCCACAAAAATCAAAGAAACATGTTTGGTTTTATTCTTCTTCTTCCTTTACGGGTTGGGCACAAAAGTTACCTCGTTGGAGTCTGTGTCCCACAAGCTTTCCAACCAGGTATCGCTTTGCCCCAAGCTGCCGTCTAGAACAAAAGACTGTCTATACACATGCATGGATTTAGATAAGGGAGACGGATCGACTGGCCCAATACAAATAAGCTGAGTTAACTTGAATCCAGTTTTTGAATAATCTTTCCTGGTGCATTGGGATTTACTTGCTTCTTATTGGTTGGTCTATGCCTGGGTGTGTGGAAGCAAAGAATGGATGAAGATCTAGCTAAGGAAGAGAGGAGGAAGATTGGAATATTTTAAATCTGATATTGTACGGAACGTGATGTTCAGTTGTTTTTCTGTAACCAATTTCACCTTCCAGGTGATCATGGCTTGTGCTGGCTTCAAATTCAGGTCACTAGAAATAGATCAGTCTCCCGCATCGAGATCCATGTACCGCATGTAACTGCAATTGCTTTGAAGTATGAAACGAAAGCTAAGGAAAGATGTTCAAAAACCCACATCTTGAAAAATTTTCAGAAATGAATATGTTATTTTAATTCTTTTGTCTTTACCATCCAACAACAGACCTGTACTCAGTTTCGACGAACTTCTGTCCCTTTACTAATGACGTCACAAGCCACATTTCTTTTATTAAAAGGTTGTAAATTAAACTTATTAGCTTTGCCTCATATATCGGCTTTGCACCCCTTCCCCTATATAAAATTTGGTCCATATTGTATTAAACTGGAAATAGACGATCAAGATTATATGTCCCCTCCGCACCCTGGCTTTATAGATTGATTAAAATGTTATAATTAATTATCTGATTAATTATTTTAAGGATAATTTATTATTAACATGAAGAATATTAGTGTAATGTATTCTATTAGTCTGGATTTTCATGCATGCACTAGCCGCGCCCTTTGCGTGCGAATTGAGTGAGTAGCCAATTGAAACACATGCTTAATGATTTCTTTTGGCTACTCATAGAAATCGCAAGCACAGCACGCGACTTGCGCGTGCATATAATTTCGGCCTTAAGGTTGATTGATGAGCGCCTACGTTGCTTGCGATTAGGATGAATAGCCAATTGAATCACATGGTGTTTCCTGGTGTAGTTTTATTACGTACTGTAACAAGTTTCAATTGCCTCTTCGCCCGAATCGCAAGCAACGCAAGCTTTCATGAAAATGAGCCCTTACGTTATAAACAAAAGGGAAAATAAATGCGGGAGGAAATTGTGTCGCTGTACAAATTACAAAGAAAAATTATTATAACACATCGTTTGCACTTTTTTGGTACGTTCATTTTAAAGCACAGTTTCCGGAATGTTTTTTCTAATACAGGCCCTCCTTAAGCATTATAATTTATTTAATATCTTGAGAATTATTAGCGGTTGGCCACACTGCAGCGCATTATCTTTAATGTGAAGGCAGCAAAGTGTTGGAACCATAGAGTTAGGAAGGAAATCGAGAGAACATACATGACGTCACATGAAGCCAAATTCCGGTTCATCGGGAGCCACCTTATCTGTCACCATTAGAGTCCCTCTATTCCGAGTACTGTGAGGATTGCCTTTTTCAATAGGAGGAAGAGTTCACCTCAGAGAGGCAATACTCGGAAAAGAGGGTCCCTAAATATGGGGCCAGTCAATATGGCCGAAGTGCCTCATCCCTTCCGTCTCTTGGCTTCATTCCCTTCTCCCTCAAAACAGTCTAAGGTTCCCTCTATTTATACTCCTAACTCTATGGTTAGAACGGAAGATTTAAATTAACTTCGTTAACCGAGCCATGATAACTGGGGGAAACTTCCTGCAGTGAAAAAGCATCAATCTTCGACACAAATCAGCCATCACTCTTTTTTTTTAAAAAAAAAACAAATAAAAATGAAAAAGAGAGTTTCCCCTGCCTTCACTTTACTCTTGTTACCGCATGGCAGCGGACTAATAGAGTTAAAAAATTTGGAAGGTTGGAAAGTTTTAATAAAGTTCCTTTGCATTCGTTACAGAACGATTGTGAACTTTATTAGTTCACGTAAAATTATTAGTCACGTAAACAAGGCAACAGTTTGTCAATAACCTTTATGTTTAACGGAATCCAACAGTTGAAAAAGAGATCGCTGTAGTGGAGACTTCCGTTAGAAATTAAGGCGACTTTCCATGCAGGCGCTACCGCTTGCTTTGTTTGCGGTTTGGCTGAGTAACCAATTGAAACACGTGTTTAAGTAATTGTATTGGGTACTCAAATATCACACGCAAAGCATGCAGCTTGTGCCTGCATGAAAACCGACCTTATATCAGCGAAGAGCTCTTACTCTGAAGGATATTACTTGCAAATTTTCTACTATTTGACGCGTCGTGATAATTGATCATGACATGAGGCGTGTCGCGAAACCAAAAAGTTTTAGAATCACTGCTATACGACAGGAGGACGGTAAGGCCAGCTTTTCATGCATGCGTTAGCTACGTGCTTGCTTGCGATTTAGCTGAGTAGCCATTTGAAACACGTGTCTAGGTATTATCTACTCATACAAATCGTAAGTTCATCGCGTACATGAAAAACTGACCTAACAGTCATGAAGTATTGCAAGGCAATCAATATAGACATTAGACACGAACAGAAATTACTAAAACTTAATAAAATACAATCTAATATCTTGGTAATGTTTACAGCGCCCCCTTCCCCCCCCCCCACACACACGCGCGAAAAAAAGTTGTATTTTTTCTGCGAATGCTTTGCTATTCCCACTTCATGTTGATATTAATAAACTATGAAAGCGTGAGCTGTGTGATAGCTTCTGGCGATTTCCAGTTTTCAAAATAAATCCGAAGATTGTCTACGGAAGGTTGATGGTTGCTGAGCACTCTAACCCTATAACTTGGAGTTCCCTCTTTGGTTTTGATTCTGATACATTTGCTAATGGTGTGGCCTTCAAGTCGTAGTTCATGTTCTGCTTCTGAATCAGATATGTCTGGATTTTTCCCCACTAATGGCAACGGAAAGCATAGGACAACAGCGAGGCTGCGGGGGTTGATGTATAGGCTGCTTATTCATTGGAGAGAGTTGAGCTTGAACACCAAAGACTTCAAAACTATATTTATTCCTGACGGTTGTGGCGATCGTGGAGTCCTGAGATTTGATGGTGATTAAGTTTCTGGTTGGTATAATCTGAGATATACGGGCTCGCGGTACATATTTCAGAAGTCTGTTTAGAAGTTTGGCGTTTGGTATCTCGGATCAAAGTTGGTCAGAAGAAAGGCATGTGATGTATCAGATGAATGTTTCTGAGTTTCAGTGCCAGCCAGTTCACTGCCAGAGTAGTTCATTACATGATCTGAGTCGCTATCTTGGTTGCTGAGCCTGTGGGATCTTTTTATTGGAGACGAGCTTGAACCACCTGCATAAGGAACGTTGGGAGACTGAGAACGAGAGCTTTTACGTTCAGTTCACTTGTTTTCTGTTTCGCTCCGTTACTGCTTAGGGTGGGGACATTTACATTTATTTTTAATATTTGCTTTCTTTCATTTTCCGTACATTGTCTTAAATAGTGACCATTGGAACGTGGAGGTTAGGTAAAGTTTGATGCGTTCATGTTTATTATCAAAATATATTTTCGTATGTTCATATTTATTATTAATAATTGATTTCTTGCATTTTTGTTGATTCTCTTCAATTACTGACCATGGGAACGTGGACGTTTGGTAAAGTTAGGTGCGGTCATGTATGTTTATGTCACAGTTCTTTTCGTCGGAACAAAGCAACCCACACTTTCTGCAAAATCTTGTTTGATATATTAATCCATGGCTTTCACTCAGTTTCAAAGATTTTTCTCCTCATCGCGCATTGTTTCACAAACCGTAATACTGTTAACTCACATCCAGGGCAACGTCCTTGTACACCTGTAGCCATATTCACAAAATAAATGCTCGTTACATTCCCACAATCGAATCATGCAGCAACCTTGTGCCAAGTAGTTCTCTCCGCTTCCCAAATAGTTCCATGCTTATCACCGCTTATACAATGAAATAAACACAACTTCCGCTCTCCTTATATATTATCAACCACATAAAGAAGCAAATTATCCCTTTCTTCCCGGTAAATTTTCAAAATTTTACTAGAAACGGACGACCAACTTTGGAAGTTAACCCAATGATAATAATAATAATTTATATGCAAAGGTTTTAGTTTTCTCTTTGTCTACAAATGTTCTATGGTCTTCTACAAATATTCTTCTCACATATGGCGCTACCTGGCCAGGCGAAGAGGGATTATTTGATATTCACGTGTTTCTCTGGACTGAAAAAAATCTTGTAATATTAGAATTTTTATAATAACAAAGATCCACGCTAGATGGAAGGCATTATTGTTACAAAAAGCTTGTAAATTTCTCACTGTAGCAAAGGAAAGTGCTTCAAGATTTATATTTATCTTGGGTTACCATTTTAATCTGTACGAAGTTATTAAAATCAAAATTAGTTTCCAATAATGTTTACGATTTCCTTTGCCATAAATTACAACGCCTCAAGATGTTCTCCCACTGCGCAACTACAAAGGTGGAAACCAGGGATTGGCATAGCAAATAAAAACAAACAAATATACCATAAATGGTATAGAATTTAATTTTTGCGGAGGGAATAGTTATTTTAAGACGAAACTTCTTTAATTAACTTGTGTAAATTTAGCAACAAAAAGCTTATTTGAAGATTAAGACAGTAAACACGGCGGAAGTTGTCATCACCTACGACGTCATACTGACAGACAGGCTCTGACGCTACCCACTGTAAATACAACGACGAAACCAACATTTCCCAACTCTGCTTCATGGCCGAATGATCAAGACGTTCGCTTCTTGAGTAAAAGGTCCCGGGTTCAAACACCCTTCGGGTCAACACTTCTTTTTTTTCTTTTAAAGTATATTATTATATGCTCATATTTATTATTAATAATTGTTTTTTTTTTATTTTTCGTACATTATTTTAAATTGGTGACCATGGGAAAGTGGAGGCTAGGTAAGGTTAGGTGCGGTCATGTATCTGTACATTTTTCCTCTCAAATTCCTAGCGCGAGACGCTCTTCGACTTCCGCCGTATTTACTATTATAATCGCCATGTAAAAAGCTGGACTTGGAAAGTGGACATGGACTAAAGCAGCGTTTCGCAAATTGTGGTCCGCGGACCACAAACGGTACTCGAGGACTGCCCTTGGGTAGGCGAAAGAAGACCCGTAGAACTTACCAACTAATAAAACGGGTCCGCACGCAGTTTAACCAATTATAATCGGTAAGAATGGGAAGAAAGTTTTTATGATAAAATTTGCATTCAAATTGCTTTTGGTAAACTACCGCCGTAAACAAGATGGAGTAGAGTGTTAACAACTTTGTTGCGTATTGCGTCCCCCCGCCTATCTCCGCTCAGCTCCTTTCGGTCCTGGTGGGTTTATATACATTAGTAGCTAAACTCCACGTTAGCATGGTATATTTTTTTTCTCGTTCACTAATTTTACATAATCTACGTAAAATGCAAAAAAGCAATTATTAATAATAAATTTGAACTTAGAAACATATACTTAAAAAACAACATTTAAAAAAAAATAACTCCACTTTTAGAATCATTGTTAAAAATGCAAGAAAGCATTAATTATTAATAAATTAAAACTTTTAAAAATATGTATTTAAAATAATAAAAAAATTGCCTCAACGCCCGGCATCGAACTTGTTTTTCTTATTTCGTAACCCAAGGTCCTACTAATACGCCACGCTAGGCAGCTGGGAAGCCGTCCTCACGACACTGTATTTACATTCGCAACCGTTTACATCACCTACTTCTACTAAAAGTCCCGAGCGCAGTATTTCTCATAAAAAAACTTTGTTTTTATTCTTACCGGTTGGGATTGGTGAATAAGCAGGCTGGCCGAAGGGAAATTTTACAGGAAACCAAGCCAAGTAACTTTTGGCGCCCCGTCTTTCCCGCTAATCACGAATTAATAAATAATTTTCGTAAAAGTTTTGCGTTATATTTAGTATTAACGGGTTCCGTTTTTGAGGTTCCGTTTTTGAGGTTGTTTTAGTTACACACAGTGTTCAATTCAGTCATATCCAAGACCCCCTTGGATTTCTCTCCGCCCTCCTTGGATCATTGGATTATATGTCATTGCAGAATGCAAACTTTAGTAGGCAAATCACACAGTTATTAAAATCATACCACCAGTGAACATAACTTTTGAGAAGAAGAGGAAAATTGCGACTTTGCCAGTCCTGTGAGATATATTCTCGTTACTTTCAAATGTTGCTTCTGATTCTACCTTACTAATATTTGAATCACACATCACTGAGCTTAGGAAATTCTTCTCGACCTCGACTTTGGGGCATTGCTTAATTTAAATTTGTTGCTACCAAAACACACAAGTTTCCGCTTCACCTTCTTTGTTTAAGTACACAAGTGCACATTTGAAAACAATTTCGGAAAACTGTTTGAATGTCAACATGGATTGCGGTGTTATAAAAAGTGCCCGCCGTTTCAGAAAGCTAAAAGTTTGGTTAGCTTTCTGTGTAACAGATAAAGCATTCCAGTGCTGCAAACAATGGAGCAACAGACGGCCGTTCTTTATCTTTTATTATACAGTAAATTAAATTTTAACTTTTCATTTTTTTTCCTTTTGGCGGCTTTAAATGTTCTCATTATTATTATTATTATTATTATTATTATTATTATTATCGTTTTGTAGGGAAAAGGTTGCGTTTCTAGAATCTGAACTGAGTGTCTGTCTGACATTATTGATGAAATAACTGAGAGAACATTGGCATTCTTTTACTTTAAAGTGTTTTTTGGCGTCTTTTTTTAGAATTGTTTGCTAAGTTTGGTGGACAACAGTAAAACAGATTAGTTTGACTATCATCATGTCACTGAGCGGCACAAGTGGAGCTGCAAAGCGAGGAAAGAAGAGAAAAGAAGAGGAATTAGTGAAGAAAATTCCCAGAATTTCCTTCTTTGGAAGTGCGTCTACAACAACTTCGACCGAAAGGAACTCACAATCTCATGAATATATGCGTGGTAACGATGGGACACCTGTTTCACATCATGGTACAATGTTTTCCTCTTCTGTTTGTCTCGGAGAGCCCTCTTCTGTTTGTTTCAATGTCAAAATGTTCAGTTGCATCACCGGAACAGTCTTCTGATCCAAAGCCTTCATTTCTGAACTTCGATAGTTTGCTTCCTGATGCTGAATATAGGTCTCAGTGTCTATCAAACACCACAAAATCTGTTAGTGAGCACGTTGCTGATTTTTCGGATACAGGCTATGTTGATCATGAGAGACCCTTGAAAGAACTACATCCATCTGATCGTGGACATTATTCAATTGATGTGAATAATCTGGACATAAAAAGGTTTATAATTTCCCATGAAATATGCAGATCTTCTGGTCCTTTTGCTAGAGATCTAAAACAGGAAAATAGAAGCTTTTCAACGAAATACTGCACCGAACCCGATGTTAGAATAAAATTACTGGTATCGTGCTTATGTTACTCTGTTTAATTGGGGAAGTTCGTGATTGGAAAGGTCTAAGGAAATAAAGGAGCAAGAACAAGCTACTTATCACATAGATGCGTGTGTAGTTTTCTCTCAATGGAAGGCAAATTAAACAACAGATGAATGAGTGGAGAAAGAAATCTAAAGAAATATGTTGTTTTGGAGACAAGTTCTTCTTCGGCTGGTAAAAATTATATTGCGACTTGCTACATCTTCTTTGCCATTGCGTGGCCACCGTGAAGAAATTGACGCAGAAAGTAGGGGATTTTTTCTTTCTGAAGTTGAACTTTTGGCTGAGAACGATCCTCTGCTAAATTCACTTTTGGAAATGCTAAGAGGAAAAATAAAGTACCTAAGTCACCAAGTACAAGATGAGCTGATATCTGCACTCTCTGGCAAATTAGAGGATCGTAGCAGAAATTAAAGAGGCGCCATTCTTCTCCATTATATTCGACTCAAATCAAGATCAAATGAGTATTAGTATTAGTTGCGTTCATGTGACTCACAACGGCTGTGCCATTCCACAAGATTTAGACATTCACGAAGACATCTCTCGGTTTCCCTGAAGAAGGTACATAGAGTGATGGCTCGTCCTTTTGTATAAATAGTGACGATGGTGTGTTCGGAAAGATGAAGTTGAGGAGGCAGTGTGTGAATTCGACACTTGCTTCTCTCACAGCTCGCTTGTGCCTATTGCAACACAAAGTCACCGGTAGCAAGCTAACGAATCAGCGTCGCCACATACAGAGTTTCAAATTATGCCAAAAACCTATTTAAATTATGCTAAATTCCTTCAAATTATGCTAGTTTTAAGTTGACTTATACACTTCTCTAAAATAGTGTTTCAAGTGCTTCTTCCAGAGGAAACTCCCCGGGAGTTATGTACATCTCCGCAAGTTGTATAATAACTAGTAGCATATTTTTTATTACTTATTTTTTTTTATATATCTTGTCGGCTGGGGTATCTTTCGTGCTCTGAGTGTATTACTCTGGGAAACTCCCCTGCTCAAAGAAACATGGTTTTAACCTATTCTACCCTTTTCACTTTTAAAAATATTTGATCAAAATTGTATGATTTTAATTAACATATATATAGTCAGCTTAGCACATGAATCTGCAGTAGATGTAAAATGTGGTAAATACGATTTCTGGGTTCCATTAACATAAATACACACACACATATTCGCGCACTATATACACACACATGCTTACGTTTATAATACAGTAGCACTATTTACACGTCTTCTTGGAACAAAATGTCATCATCATCATTTTGTTCCTTATCGGCTACAACACTTGTTGACACTGTGTTACTTTTTGTTGATTGCAACATTCTTCTGAAACGAGAAAATTTATTGTAACCAGTAGATTGAACGCATTGTGCAGCCAGAAGAATCCCGTTTATAGTGTCTGTTTGCAATCTGCTTCTGCTCTTGGTTTTCACTAAATTTATTTTCGAAAAACCCTTTCACATGCAAGTACTGGAATAAGGAAAGACGAGCACGTCTAAGGCAAAATCTCATAACTCCATGTAGACTTGATCTCCAAGCAAGTCTTTGAAATTCCGAATGGACACCCAGAATTTGTCAACCTCCAAATTAACCCATTCTTTAGGAAAATCAGTGTCGGGCATCTTCCTACACAAATCTTCGAGAACTTGGATTTTTGTTGGCTCGTTCACAATGCGCGGCAAATTGGAAGCCAATACAGATATAGAAGGTGGTCTTGTATTGCTTTTCTCAATGGCGATTCGAGGTATCAACCAGGCTAATTTTGAAATGATAGCATCTCCAAAATTATATCTCTTCTTTATTTCAACACATGCAGTGATCAGAAACTCTCTACAAGGCAATCTGAATGCGTTAATTTCATCCCTGTCCTTTACCAATACCCGTAATGCATTGTTAATCTCCACACTTAAATAAATGGTTTGTAGAGGGGAAAATAGTTTCTTATCACTGGGATCTATGTCTCCGAGATGGAGTCTTCGCGCACTTGCATTATCCATGTACGCGCTTAACAATGTCCGGTACAAGTCTTTCATTTGGGAATCCAATGCGTTCACTACAACTTTGTCGCTTTGAAAAAGCTTATTAGCTGTAGTAAACTTCGGAAGTATGTAAGACAAGAACTGAAAATACAATTTCAAAACTGGATTTCACAGTCCACATAGGATCTGATTTGCTTTGTCTTTATCTTCATATGACTCCATTGTGAAATAGTATGTCAATGGCTGCCATTGAGCTAGAATACGATTCACCACCTGGAGTAGAGAGAGCCAGCGAGTTTGTGATGGCCTTAATATTTTGTGAGGGTCTGTTTCACAAAATTCTTGGTATTCTCGTAGTTGTTCTTGCCGTTTGCTTCTATGTTTAAAATAGGAATAAATGTTGCGTGCGAGCTCCTCACAGGTCTGATGTAATATTTTGGAAGCTTCGCTAGCGCACAAGTGCAGGGAATGGCATATGCATTTTGTTAGGATTTGATTGGACTGAATATGGCTTACATTTATTGGGAACATGAGAATCGTTCAATCTAGTTTATGTATAGGTAAATGCATTGTAGCGAAAATACCATTTTTATTTTAATGAACAGTCTTGATTTTATACCTTGGACTTTATAAACAAGGAAACAGATACTACGTGTTGTGAAACTGAGTTAATTAAATATACTCCAGTAGTTATATGGAACCAATATAAAATAAGTATGAGGCATACATTACTTGTGTATGAAGAGGATCAGAAAAGGTAACAAAGAATTTATATGGTGATATTGGTGTCTAAACTTTTACTGGATTCTGGAAATGGGTTCCTAACAATGTACACAATTTATTATGCATGATTAGTGTTCGAATATTGAAGATCAGAATAGTTTGTGTCTTTCGTACTTTATATGTTTGGAATGAAAGTAGAATCGCTGGGATTTTACATGCATGTTGGTACTGGTAAACTGATTGTACTATTCTTGACTACTAGTATTATTCTGAGAGTTAACCGCATGTTGTTTCTACTGTGGAGTAACTAATGTTGAAAAACATCACTTACAGTAATCTAACTGAACATTACCTAATCTAATTGAACGTAACCTAATCGAACCTGAGCTAATGTACTGGATATATATTATGAATTTGGTATGTAACCTAATCTATTGGAATTGCATGCTTTATGAATACTGAACCGAAATAGTGTTATTTGGTATTGCAAAGTAGTACTAATTGGAATTAGGCAAACCTCGTACGATTTAGCAATCTAACACATTTATTGGTAATGATTCCAGGTAAGTCAGTTTTAATTCGCGTTGTCACGGAATTCTGAGATCCGAACATAACGTTTGTTATGAAGGAAATACCATCATAACTAATTACCGTGTAATAAAATATTTTTCAAGTAACTATATTAATTATATTTCATTGTATATGTATGTGTGTGTGTATGAGTCTGTGAGTGAAAATCCTTGCGCAAGGAAATAGTATATTATAGGAAATTGTATGTTTAATTTTATTGTAATTGTGATATAGCTATATCTAGTTTTTTGTTGCATTCTTTTTTTTTTTAGTTCTTTACAGCGTCTCCAAGCCACGGGAAGATGAGGAGCGCGCTGTTACTATTATTCCTGGCTTCCTTTATCATCCAAAATCACGAGGTCCCATTCTCTGTTTGAGTAGTTCAAACTGATTGGCTTTCAGGATTCGCGCGAGTCCTCATGAATAGGCTCCGTTGTTGTTGCTTTGCTATTTAAACGAGGAGGGCTCTATTGTGTTAACTCTTTCACTGCTCAACCCTTCCAGCATGAGGTAGTTCGAGGAGGACGCGGCTGGGTAGGCAGAAGTAAAGTGTTCATCGTATCTTTACAAAGTTAGCTTTTTTTTAACAAATAGTTTTCAAGATAGTTCGTCACCGTATAACGTATAGGAAGACAGAATGGAAACTAAACACCGAGAATACCGGTAATTAAATTAATCTTAACTAGAAAGAAACTGTTCACAGTAGTAACTTATTATATTATAAAATAAGAGTAAATAATTTAGTATTCAATTAGAAACTTGAACATACTTCAAAGACTAAGCTCACATTTTTATAGGAGGAATTCTAAAATGGCTCTATAAAATATATACATATTAAAAGAAAAGAGATCCTACTGATGGCGAATAATGTCTATCAGAAAAGAAATATAATAAATAGCTTCTGAATGCTAGAAGTTTGTTATAGAGGCATTGCAGAATACAATTTTGTATCACTAACTTAGGCACGAAACGTACTTAACTTCCTCAACGTATTCAGATAATTCTTAGCTAGAATTTCAGCACCGATATCGAGTAACGGGAGGAATTACGGGACAGTTCCTTTAAATAAGGACAAGGACGCCTAAATAAATTAGTACGGGTTATCAATAAGGTATACCTCATCAGTTAATTCCGAATAGTTCTATAAAGTTAACAGGAATAATAGTAACCCGCAAGCAGTATACAGTCAACGACATATTATATTCAATTATATTAAAAAAATATTATATTTTTTTATTCATGTGTATCTTTAAGTCTAAGAAAATTGAGAGCATATTCCGTAACGGCTTTTGATATCCTGACCTGAAATTCCCGACGTTAATGGTAATTCTCTAGAATAATACATAACGAAATGTGACATACTTCACATTTTTCTTTAGAGAATTAAACTTATTCTATACATTAGTAAAGCAGAAAGTAAGTAATAGATATTTATTTCTCTACTAAAATTGTTGTATGTTTTCTCTCCATATATAATTCTTCTCGGGACCTAGTCATACTTCTTGACGTATTGAGCGATTATTATATCCGGACTGTTTAAAATCAGCACTAAGAGGAAGAGAGAGTAAAACACGTTACAGCCATCAGTAGCAAACCCCACAATGTTCTCTAACGGAATATTTGCATCATAGCGTCGTAAAGACGCTCCGCGGTTGCACCCTGTAATGCAGCTTCACAATCATTCCCACTGAAAACCTGCACAAGCTTCCAGAATCGTGTGACAACATTGTTACTGTTATCTAAAAATCTTACGCAAATAGCAGGTGTTTTATTGGAACCAATATAAGTGGATTCGTCAACGATTACACTGAACTTGTTTTTTTCTAATTTGCTCGGCAATATCCTCAAAATGGCATTTGCCAATTACATTCTTTATTATTCCCGTTGCCTTTGTTTTACCTAGAGTCACGGATTTGGCAATTTTTGAATCTTCATAAACACGAGCAGCGACTTCTACTATGTGTTTCCCTACACTCATTGGCATATTGTGTTCTGCTAAACACGCACCCCAAAGAATTTCTGCCCGCTTTACGGCATCAACGTCTTCGTTCGGTTTAACTTTGCAGTCAAACAACGTGCGCTGTGAATTCGAACCCCGAATACTGTTTTTATGTTTATCACTGACAGCGTGTTTATCGAGCACGCTACGCTTAGCATGCATTTCTTGCTTACACACGAAACAATATGCTTTCGCAGTAGCACCTTTAAGAAGACGCAGCCACCCCTTGAATATTGCTTCGCTTTCCCATTCCAACTTATATTTCTGATGGTACACTGTTTGTTTTATATTTGATTCACAGCGTATTTTCTTCTTCTTCTCGGGCGTTCCGCTACTTGAACTCTTCATTGTAAAAAGACGTCACAACACGAACAATAAAAAAAATAAAAAACGAACGAAAAAATGAATAGCACTCAATACTTCCAAACTTCCCCGCACGAAATCTATATCTCAACTAAACTTATTCAAAGTAAAGTAACCCGTTCTTTTTATTACAAGGAAGCTGGAAGGAAACCTCAATTTCCCACGCACACAAGAACGCAAAACGTCTAAAATTGATGACGGCAGGGACATTACAAATTTCCAAGAAACAAGCTTATAGTCAACGGAGAAGCTTTAAATGAAGGAAGAAAATGACACAAAGCAAGCCACCCACAGATTGCAATATACTTCTGTGTGCAAGCCACCTGCGTCAGACACACCACTGGGTCAACGTGCCGTATCTATTTAATCTTTATATTGCTGTACTTCAAGCGAATATCTTTGCCTCCGACAAACAAAACAGCCAAGATTTCGGGAACTGGCTTTTTCCTTTCCCCATTCTCTCAAAGATCACCAGAGAAAGCAGGGACCAGCTATGAGCTATATACTGTCTCTTTCTTTGTTTTGTGAAGGCAGTTGCCTCCCGCTGCTAGAGCCAGATGTCATCATCTGTATGAATGAGTTGCGGAAGTACAGGAACACCCTTCTTTTTACTGCTTCACGCTCGTCATATATCAACATTCCTCTTTCTTTTATCTCTTGTCTTGCGAACTAAGTTAAATTATGTTAGATTTGACCAAGATGTTAGATGCCAAAGCCAGGTAAATTATGCTAGATTTAGCATCTTTATGCTAAATATGGCATCGCTGATGCTCAATAAACAGTTGAATGTTATAAAGCGTATGGTTGAAGTTCCACAAACAATTGAATATCGCATAGCACAAAGAATAGTAAAAATAGCACGTCGGGAAGATGTCAGGCATATGTTACCGTTTTTTTGTCGACGACGGCTTAAATATGAATGCGGTCTTACATGCTCTAAGGCAATTGGTAAGACCAGCAAATAGGAGACTACGTCGTCGAAGGAGAATTCCAACTAGAAACAAAGACTATGCCGAAGTAACGGTGCCAGCATACGATGCATAAGAGTTTTACAGGATGTTCCGAATGTCAAGGACTTCTATGGAAGTATGTATAACTTAGAATATGTTACTTATTATTCTGTGTGATTAAAATAATATGTTTCAACATACTGTTTGTATGCAGTTCCTTTAGTCCGGCCAAATGTCACACTGCAAATGTCATTGATAAGTCGTTTGTTAGATTTGGCGGGGTACTACGACAGAGTTGTGGATCGCTGACCCGCCTATCCTTATTCTTTGGAAGAATTATTTGTGATTTTTTTATTAATTTTATTTGTGGGCTTTTGGCATTTACGGCTCAGGTTGGGATAATGGGAGGGGAAAGGACTCGGGGAGGTGTCGGCAAGGGACTATGTTGAAGGTACCATCCCGGTACTTGCCTTGAGTGACAGGAAAAAACTGACAGGATCGAACCCAGGACCTCCCGAAGCTATTACTATAGCAGTGGTGGACCAATTTTAAAATCACTAAAACCAAACCAAAATCATTTAAAACACACACATTACGTGTTCATGGGAGGCGAGCGGTTTTCGCAATTGTTTTCCTGCACTTTTCGTAGATTATCTTAAATCAGTGACCATACAAACGTGAAGGTTAGGTAAGTCATGTATCTTTATAAAATATATTTTTATATGTTCACATTTATTATTAATAATTCCTTCTTTGCATTTTTCGTAAATTATCTTAAATTATTAATCATATGAACGTGGAAGTTAAGTGCGGTCATGTATCTTTACAAAATATAGGTATATTGACACATATTCACACTTACCTTTAGCACACAGGCGTGTTAACTCTCCCAATTTCCATTAGAAAGTCGTTTACAATTGTTTCGGGGCTTTTCCTTTTCTTACATAAATACTCTGCTAAATAACCTTAAAAATGCACTTTCCCTCGTCATTTGGTTTCGATTCAATACCACTAACGATTGGTCACTACTATAGTTAACCCCGTCCCGAATACTACGCCAAAGAGTGAATACTATTACTCCTCTACCACTGAGCTACGGCGGCTCGGTAAGAAACATTTGTATTTACCTTTGTGATTAAAGGTTAGGTTATACTATATGATAAATAAATTGCAATGATATTTTCCTAACGCCAATATTCATCCAGGCGGGTGAATGTTCTAGAAATAATTCCTGTCACTTCTGTGAACAAGTAGTAATGCCAGCAATTTCAAATTTGGCGCGTTTACATTCTTTTCTGTAGTTCACACTTAAACATTGCAGCGTTAATTTAACTCATTTCCCGACGTCATAATGATGAAATATTGCACAGCGACGTAAGTCAGGTGACAATACAATATTCCATTGTAACTTTTATATAAAATATAAATCACAGCTATATTCAATCCCAGAGAGAGGTTGGTCTACATTTATATATTTTAAAAGCATATTTTTATTTTTAATACGTACTTCTTTAAACTAAAATAAATAATAGGTTGCAACTTGTTGCAGAACACTATAGGATTTGGGTCACATGGACACCATAATAGCTCGGAAAAAAATTTAAAGACATACTTCCTCTTAAACCATTCGTGCTAAAAAGTAAAAAAAAAAAATGTTTATGCATGACTAAAAAAGAAAAGCATGCGGCATGGCAATTGAAGAATTTATAACGTGACTGTATATAGAGCACTGCTCCATGTTTTTCGTTTTAATCATAGATAAACAAACATATATACTTTTTAGTACGAATTGCGCCATGCGGAGATATACTGATTTCATCACTTCCCGTTTGAAGGACACTATTATGACCTAAGAATGACGGAGATGTCTACTGGCGAACGAGCGAAAACGGGTAAAATAAAGTCAGGTTTATTTCTTTCATTATATGCGACGCACGTCGTGTATAACACTCAGTCTATGTGTAAGCGCTCAACATGGAGGCAGTAAAATATCTGTACTGTAAATTGAAAGATTTCTGTACATTTTTTAAAAGTATGAACACTTAACTGTACTAAACCTAAACAACAAATGCAGTGATGAAAAAACAAATGAAAAACGCTTTTGTCAATAAAACCAAGTCTTTCCTGGTGAAAAAAATCCTCTTTTTTTCTCCAAATTTTTTTCCGGCCTTTAAACTCTAATTAAATTCTACTTTGAATTCATAGTAATTTAACAAGCATTTTTTTTATTTCAGAAACGCTTGTCTGTAGATTTGTTGTACTTGATGTGTGTTGTTGAAGTAAATAAGAAACATGGAGTTTGGTGGCAGTATAGCATATATCAGCTGCATGGACTCGCAAGAGTTCAAAGAAGTGAAAGACGAGGAGATGGAAGTGCTGGATACTTTTATTGATTTAAGTGCTTAACTAAGCTAATTTATTGGTCAGTTGTTTATAAAAAACGTATTCAGAGCCTTTGTTGGAATTTTATCAGACGTCGGTTTTTTTCAGGAGCAGTTTAAAAAAAATATTTTTAGTTTTATTTCACTGCTGTCTGTTCAATGAGTATTTGTTCAGTGGTTCCATTCTGCATCAACTCGCGGATTAAACGATGTTCTTTCCAAACCCCAGCATGTAAATACGATAAACATAGCATCTCCCGTTGTTTTTTGGAAATAACAACAGTCCGTTCTAAAACAATCACAAACCGAGAGCATTTCATTGTCTAGATATTTACATCGCGCGCGAGTGTGCGCGCATACAGGGACAAACAGCCACTCGTAGTCCCACGCCGTAATATGTGAAAAACCCTGCTTTATTAATATAGCGCTATATTCCGTGATGTGCATTGTAAATTGTCCATAAATACCCACCTGCAAAGGAGAAATGGAAAAGTTTTTATACAGTTCCTTTTCCAATATCAGATATTTTTTAGTGTTCTAATGAAAATGTATACTCCTGAAACTTCTGCTAAACGTAGCCATGAGTTGTGAACGGTCACAAATTATTTCACGTTTCAAGGATCTATTTGTCTTTATCAGAATTTTTGCTCACCAGACGGTATGGCCTACTTAGACTGACTTTCTAGTATCCGTTACGCAGGTAGGATGCTGCAGCTGATTGAGAACTGTTTAAGTTAGCGGCTATTGTTGTATTCACAAGATATTTTGTTCGCTGTTACATCTCAAGTCATTCACACGACTGCCAAACAAGATCAATGCCATACCGTCACTGGAAATGCGATTAGTTTTGGGGCTAAATTGAATGTAATTTTCTGATTATTGAAAATATGATTGAATTGTCACCGACCGTATTTGAGAGCATTTTTTCAAGCGAGTCCTGCATCATATTCTACCTTATTATACCGGCATATTTAATATTTCAATCAATTATGGAATATACCAATTTGGAAACTGTCAATGGTACGTCCTTAAACAAAACTCATACTCTGCATGCAAGCGTGAGAAAAATAATCGTTTTCGGGAAAGTTGATTGGTTAAAAATAATCGCTTTCCTGGATGCCAATTGGTCAGAAAGATTCGTTATCGTCTTACAACCAGATTTACCCTCTTGCAGTCAGATATGTTGAAATCTTCTCTTCCTCCACCACAGTCTCTCATACTCTCTCTCTCTCTCTGGTCCTCTCCCGCCTTTCTTCCAAAGTTTAGGGAAATATTTACTGCTGCAAAGGAAATTCCATCCGCAGGTCAATTCAAGTAGATTTATTACAAGCTGCAAAACAAGGTTTCGTTGTATGCAAGAGGTTAGGGAGGTTCGGCGGGTAAAAGATACTTCTTAATGCTTTATTTCGCCAATACATGGCAGCATTTATAACGAATGAAACGTTCGAATGAATGTTTCGAGACATTCTCTTAATTACCGAATGATCATTCGATTATAAAAATAATTCGTTTGTGTCCATCACTATCATGCGGTAACCTTCCGCAAAGTAGTTCCCTCCGCTTCGCAAATAGTTCCATGTTTATCACGGATTGAAAAATAAAATAAACTCAATTTTCGTTGTTTTTTGTATATTATTAACCACACAAATAAGCAAATTATCCAGTTCTTCCTTGTAAATTTTCTAAATTTTAGTAGAAACGGACGACCAACTTTGGAAGTTAACCCATAATTTTATCTGTTGTTTCTTTATATATCTGCTGCATACCCTCAAAAAGGTTCTAAAATATTCGGAGAAGTGTGTTTTGTTAATAAATTGAACACGGTCGTCATGGGCGAGGAAACTGTACCAATTAATTATGTGTACGTTTTTCCCATTGAATACAAGATAAAACATGTTTTCGTTTAACGAAAAGCCATAAAGATTATTCGATTATGATTGTCAGTTTTCTATAATTTCTGATGAAAGAAAAGGTTTCGTGTATAAAAATACATAATCATAATTTACTGCTACATTTAGACGCTACAGCACACCCATTCACGTTTATGTATATCAGAATTAAAAGTGTCGTCCTTGATGGTGAGAAATATTCACTGGCAGCGTTGCCAACATGTACGATAATTATCGTTTTGTAAGATAAATTAGCCCCTTGTACGATGTACGATAATGCCTATACGATAATATTGAAAGGTAAGATAATTCTGTGATCTCATATTTAGAAATATTTTTGCAACAAATGCAAA
This sequence comes from Lepisma saccharinum, assembly GCA_022664845.1. NCBI lineage: Eukaryota > Metazoa > Arthropoda > Insecta > Zygentoma > Lepismatidae > Lepisma > Lepisma saccharinum. The sequence goes on along the minus strand of JAGDQP010013253.1, from coordinate 8,496 downwards.
AAATGATCGGTCAATTTACTTTTGCTCTCAACTTTTGATAATACAAGACGGACAGTTAAACACCCTTTCCAAATACTTTGAGAGCAATTTGCTTCTGAGACACTCTCCCTCACTCTACAGAAACGTTTGAGGCATTCTCTGGCTATCCAGTGCTTCAATCTATAAAAACTGATTTTACGTTTGCTGTACCGACGTCACATATTCGCTGTGCGTAGTTTTATTTCTTTATTACGTCCCCCCCCCCCCAGTGTTTTGTGTACAGTAGTTCAAATTGAAAGATGTTAATACTGACCATTATTGTTTAGACCTGGTTAAGGGATTCCACGTGTTTGTGCCTAGTTCTCTTGTCTTGTGTGGAAAGTTGGTGATTCTTCGCCTCGCTTCTTGTGTTGCGAATGACAATTAGGAAATTATTCGTAACACGCTTGAAAATTTTAATGTGAGTATCGAAAATAGTGCATTAGATCAACATGATTTCAGTTGCGTTATCGAAAGTGATAATAATATGTACCCAGGAATTCGTGCTTTGGTTAGCTTTTTTAACACCCGATGAACCAGACCTTGTTTCCTTGGGATTACGATCGCTGTCTCTGAATTAGCATTGAGGAGGAGACGTGGTTTCAAATCCTAGTCACAACGACCATGTTGACTAAGGCTTAGTCAGGATTTTATCTCAATCAAAAAACGGCGAATGTCGGAATGGCATCTTGTACCTAGATTCTGGTCGCTATATTCCTCCTTCCATAGTAAGAACAAAGAATACGATTTCCTGTAAAGCCCAAAATCTGTTAAAGTTTTAATTAAATTTCGAATTTGCGATTAATTCAAAGGAACTTATAGGAACGAAATTTATACGAACAAACAAACTTGGAAACCCGTGCGAAATATTGTTCTTAGTAAGCTCTGCAACGCTACGAATAAGACACCAAAAAGTGCTGCTGGATATCTTACTAATACGTGGCAAAATGTCACCAGTATTGGAAGAATGGTGGATATTACTACAACTGCCACTACTAAAATAATAATGCCGGTAATAATAATAATAATAATAACACCGGCAATAATAATAGTAGTAGTAGTAATAATAATGCGATACGATAATTTTATGGGAAAATCGACAATTTTTGGCCAATTGGTACGATAATTATCATCTTTCTCGTTGGCAACGCTGTGGTAAAGGTCTTTCGTTAAGTGTCCATCTGGCAGGAACGAAGGCAGGTAAGATAAAGGCTTTCTGTACGTTTTTGTCCCTTTCACTACAATAATTAACGCTGGAAATAAGTGTAGCCAATTATGAAGAAAACAAGTAGTTTAAAATTTTATTTCTTGTAAGTGCGTTACATCTTCCAAAGAATGGGATAATTAATTTTACAGGTGATTTGAAGGCGGAGAAAATTGAAAAAGACAGTGCAAAATACCAAGAGGGTTTTTATTTGGCAACATTGTTGTTAGAAGAAGAAGGGAAGTGCGGTGTTTTGTCATCTAATTGGGGACGGAGGTAAGATATTGGAGTTCGGCTACGGATTGCAGCGAGTGAACATCGAGGCTCTGCTGAAGCGTCTAGTGCGGGAGTGTGCCCCTACGTCTGTGATACACATCCACTACACAACCATACATTTACACATACATACACACGTATACATTATTTCTTTCATACATTTTCTTTCTTCACACTTTCCCTCTCCCTCACTCTTCCTTCCGAACCTCTGCCGCATATCCGTTCCAGCTCTACCGGATTTGACATTTTACCTCGACTTGACCTTTTTAACTCATTCCCGATCATGACGTTTTAACTATTTTTTTTATTATTTTTTATTTTGTGTATGGGTTCGCTTATTCCGGGGAACAAGCTAACTCCGGTTGCGACACGACTTTATTCACTGACTACTTATTCACTTGTTTACTAATTAGCATAATTACTTGTATTAACTAGAAAGAAAAGTACATTTTACCGGTTCCATATCTCTTCGTGACGAGGAGCCTTGAAGAAGAAGAAGAAGAAGAAGAAGAGGTAAGATATTGATCTTTTATGAAAATCTTTTGTCTTCTTTAGAAGAAAATTAATTCTCTAGCACGGAAACGAATCGAAAATTGCAACAAAGCAGCTTTAGATGCTACATACAGGGGAGAAAGTAATTTTATATTTCTTATTTGGCAAAATACATTCGATATAAGCAAACATGTCTTAGGGAAGTTTCTATAATTACAAGGCAATATACAACATGTGTTTCATTTTTGCAATAATATTTATAAAATGTGGCTTTAAAGTTTAAAGCTGATGAAACACTAGAAAAAGAGCACTGTTATAATTAAAAAGTGCAATCAAAGGGGGAAAATGTATTGGTACATCGCTAGAATTATGTTGAATTTTTATGGAAGAAATATTACTACAAGTTGGTGCACCGAGTAACAAGCGCCTTCTTTCTAGCGCAATAAACTGGATTCTTCGTTAGACTATCGAATTAAGAGCCATAATCACTGCAACTTTACAATTTATACCTACTTCGCAAAGTGAATTCTACACGTTCAGTATAAAATCATGTGTCATGAAAATAGTACAGTTCCTATTTTCGATTGAGGCTTCCTGTTTCTGTATCCCGAAATTCAGTATTTAGCATATCTGATGCATTTTTGTTTCAATTTACTAAAAGTAAAGACTCTTACGCTAAAAGCTGTGCGGCAAACTTTTTTAGAATATGAAATACATTTATCTTATTAGCACCCTTGTACAGAGATTAATGTTCCATTTGTTAATGCGCATTGGACATTTTTGTTTGAGGCTGATCAAGTAAAATTACCCGCAAGGAGACCCAATACAAACGTTATTTTTCTAATGGATATTTGTAACAAGAACGAACATTTTACCCACATAGCCAATCGTCAAATTATTTCAGAGTCCCTGAATAGAAATAAATAAAGTTATTTTCCAAAGAAAGAAAACGTAAAAAAAAAAAAAAATTCCCATCACTAGTACCGACTAGAGTGATGTTAAATAAGAATTATGTTTTTTCTTTCTCTGCTTCTCCAGTTGAGGGTCTATCAAAGAGAGGATATCAATTCGATTAAATTGGAAACTTTAAATGATTTTTACAAACGGATCTTGAACGTACACCTAGAGGATCTATTAAAACGATTTTATTTAAATTAGAATTTTTAGTATAAGTATTAATTGGCTTCTTTGATCGAGTAAATCTTTTACAAATATTGTGTGTTTTCAAGTATACTATCTGTTATTGCTTTCGTTATATTCCACTTTCGTTACCTCTGTTTCTATGTTTTATGTGTTTAAATTCGAGCGAGCATGTTGCGTATCTGTGTCAATTAATTATCAGGTTACATATTTTATTTTATTCCCATGTCTGTTTCTTATTCACAAAATATTCCCAATGAATGATAATATACGCTATTTTTTTCTTCCCAACGTTATTTTGTCTCTCATAATAAAAATATATAATTCAAGTGTTTCTTACTCTTAATGAAGCTATTCGTATATATCATCTACAGAGTCACATGGCAAAACGGACTAAGTCAATTTTAAATAAAGTAAGATTGATTAGTATTTTGCTAGGAATCCGAAATCACATATGTCAGTAATATTTACAAGGGTAGAAAGAAGACAGTCATTGTTCTTTTGTTGCAATTGTGCCCCTTAAGGCTTGGTTACTGTATAAATCTCAAACTAGTTGGTCCGTTTTGTCACGTGAGTATACCTATGATAACTCACTGTTGATGAAAAGTAACTTTGTTGATTCTCATTCTCGTTTCAGAAAGAATCTTTTTGCGGAAATGCTTACGAGATTTACTTAGTGCTGTGTATTTATAGTACCTTACAAAGATCTGCATTCAGGCATATGGATGGATGATTGATGATTTGTATACATCCTTAAACCATAGTGGTGCATTTCTAGTTGCTTGTCCTTAAGAAATTAAATTAATAAGAAGAGTGATGGCTTCAAATGGAGACGAGTACAACGCCATGCAACAAACAATAGCAGTGAAAAAGGAGAAGGTTGAAATTGATTATAATGAGGTAATAATATATCCATAAAGAATTAAAATGGAAAATAATTTACTTTGCATTTAACATGTCTGTTATGTGGTATGTATGCATTTGTATTTGTTTGCGTTTTATTTTTTAATGGGAACATGGAAGTTGAAATGTACGCAATAAAAGATTTATTGATAAGTTTAAAGGAGTTTAAAACAACTACCACCATCCGCTTTTTTTTTAAATTGCTTCAGGCTAAAGCTAGATGCATCTCTACATTCAAAAATATGGGTTTGAACAAAGCTCGAAATAACCATCTAAGATGTATTTCATTATTTAAGCTGATGTGCCAGATAATCATTTAATACTGAAACAATGTTAGGCGTTGAGCCATTTGCATCCTTTGTATTTTGTGAATGAAGTTTTATTCACTGTAGCTAAACATGCTGGATAGTACGTTAATATAATTTTTGTTAAAGTAGAGAATCTTTCTCGTTCTAATATTTAGGTAATGGGATGCAATTTTTGAATTCGTTCCATAATGGAAGTAAATACTGTCCAAATGGACTCTTAACAAAGAGTTTATTAACACGAGGAAATATTTTCATTTTTTCACTATTCCTTATATAATGTCTGAGGCGGGTATTTAAAAAAAAACATATTTTTAAAGTAACCCAAGAAATAGGAAAAACGTTTTTTCCCTGAATTTTCACCAGCATGCATTTATGGCGGATGCATTTCTAATTCCTTTTCAAAATGTAAGGTGAATTTCAGGCATCTCAAAGTGTCCACTTTCCACTAATCATTTTTTTCAGGCCACTACGACACAGTAGACGTTTCTCTTAAGCCGCTTGCAGATATAATGTTCTGCATTATATATAATGACAGTCGGACAGTAATATATTCAGGGTAAAGCAGTATAGTCATTTATTATTTAGGTTGTGCTAAATTTGTGCGTTTCAGACGAATCCTCTTCTTTCTAAGATCCTTCCATTTTTTTTTCGAATGAAAAACTACGAGATCCTTAGTATAATATGGACAAGCAGAGCTCAGCTACTATTTTTATTTATTCTTACAACGAATAAAATACAAACCTATGTTCTAATAAGCAAATTAATTTCCTGTCATGATATATTAATATATTTTGCTGAGAATGAAAAAGCCTCCCCATATCTTCCACCCTGCCCGCAATCTCATTGAAACGAGTTGTAAAGATTCTCTCAATGAAAACTTTCTAACAACTCTTTTCTAGCCCTATTAAATTCTGAGTTGAAAGTTGTCGACAGACGGATGGAGCAGGATCTTCACAGAATCAGCTGCTAAATCCTAAGAACATTATAACGTGTAGATTGTTTGCGTTTTTGCTTTCAAACCCTTCTAGCAGTAACCTGACGTTTTATAGTACTAGTTGTGAGTGTAACCACCCTTCTTCCTTTCTACTCTCCAATTATTGCAGCCATTGCTAGTTAATAAACACACTTCGTTTCTAATTTCTAGAACAAAAATATGTGTATTTATACAATGTTTGCGAACGAATTAAATTTAGCTGTAGAAACTGGTAATTTATGCAACCATATATTTTATATATCACAGATTTGGGTGGATTTTTTCACTCTAACGCTAAAACTCAATCTATTATTTACGCCTGTTGATTTTAATAGTTTTCAAAAGTGTGAATTTTTTTTAAAAAAATAGAAGGTATTAAATAATTAAAATAAAGTCCAAACACATGTTCTGATCGTAGTACGTGATCTTTAAGTTTGATTGTTCATGATTTTCACGTTCATGTATGCTTTTTTTTAACAAATCAGCCTTGTATTTTGTTAATGTTTTTTTACACTTTATTTTTAATTTCAGCCGTGTAGTTCAACCTGTACAAACAGACAGGATGATATGCATGAATTTATAAAAACATTAAACTACGACGAAATTGTTCCATCGATAGAAATCGTTCAGCAATTGCAAAAGGCAATAACGGACACTAATCAAAGGGGAAGTGAAGAATGCACTAAGATTGAAAGACAGATAAAACAAGAGGATGTTCTAATTCACCCTTCAGTGTCTTTGGATAACTTTAAATCTGAACACCAGTTGAGTAGCTCCACATGCTTATAGTGATTTGAAAGCTACTAATTAGTGCATTTAATATTCACTGGTGTCAGACTTTTAAGTTAAGGCCGCTTTAGACAATATAATGGCACGTACGACCCCTCGTATGATAGATCGTATACAGTAGGAGATTTTTCACGCGAGAAATCACACAGTGTTTCATAGTATTATGTATGATACCAAGAAACGAGATAGTTTCATTACTAATATCTGTACAAGAAGTCAATTCTCATTATTTTATAGAGTTGGCAGAATTAAAATATCGCTAAAAGTAATTCTTCACTCAAAATCAAATCCTTCTGCCTTAATAATTGAGGCGTATGCCCGAATAAAATTTTATGTGCTATATTTTATCATGAAGTTTAAGACTTTGTTCGTGCATACGACTCCATTCTTTTATGTTTTAGTTGGAAGCAATGGGATATGTGCATAGTTTATTTACTATATGAAACATATGCATATTTTTTGTAAGAAACTCGTAGTTCAGTCCTATTCAGACATCAAGTTAATTATTTGTTCAAATCTATGCCCTCAAACAGTGTTGAAGAGTTAGTCCAGATATTGATCATAATTTGTTCCTTACAGCAAGTGTCTTCTGTATATATCCCGCTAAACTAATACGACTTTAGCTTATACTAAGTAAATGATATAACTAAGGGGAGGGAATCAAGAAGTTTGGACCCTACCCGACATTCCAATGTCTGTGTAAAATTAGTATAAATTTAAGAATGATAATGCACATTTCATATGAATACTCACCCGGGACACCAAAAAAAGTTCGAAACATATTTCCGGATAAGGTAAACGTCCCTGAAACTGGCTTCTTATTTTAGCCCTATCATGATTTTAAAGAAAACTAAGCTAGAAATATTTTTTTGGAAATTGATATTGTTCTCGGTACGTTGCTTATTTGTTTTCGTTTTTTTTTTACTTCTGTACACAAAACACATCACTTTAGTTATTAATTGCTGTTAAGGTGATAATTTCAAGGGGGATTTGTTACCAACAAATCCAAGCTAGCGTGAAATATCCTACTATCCGTGGTTTATGCGATCAAATAATGTAATAGGTAAAAATCCATACGAGGAATCGCATCAGCCATCGTATCGTATTAACTTGACTTTAAAGTACTCGACATTCCATCTCTAGTAACTGTACATGATTTTTACATATTTTATCATTCGCCACCTGTCCTTGCCTTAATTACGCCGTTTTAAAGATAAAACCAAAAAATTGGAATCGAAATTACCTGTGTTTTGGAAAATGTGCAAATGTCCAACTGGAAGTACTGAGTTGCCGTAGCTCAATAGTAGGGCGTTGTCGTAGTATTTGGGAATCGTGGGCTCTACCCCAAAGACCGACCATCGTGAAAGGATTTTGAGGCTTCAATCCCAATATTCAAAGGTCAGGATAGGTCCTTCAACATAGGCCCTGCCCGTTAGTTTCCCGAATCCTGAGCCTAACATGTCTAAAGATCATAAAATAAAAATTCAGAAATTGAATCCCACCTGGAAGTATGAATGCCCTTAACTATGTAATTAAAGTTTTGCTTAGAATAATGCATCGCTAGTTTAAAGATGTACAGTTTCACAAGTATTGCAATAATCATGACACCTTAAGTGTAGTTGAGCTGCGAAATAGTTTCACTGTATTTTATTGAACTCCTACTTTGGTTCAAAGTAATCACGTCATTTATAAGTATTTGATAAAGTTATCATATTATATTAGAAGTGAGTGATCTTTCCGACTGATTTGCCACATCACTAATAGAGATCCAATTAACTAAATCGGTCATTCGACATCTCTCAACATGCGTTTCTTTCGTTTAGATGCATTGTATTCAGCTTCGAGTGCAAAATCAACTTCTCCCAACACGACAACAAATAAATATTTTGCACCAATCATCGCATTCCATTGCAGATTTTTTAAAACGGGTATGCAAGAACACCATCTACTTGTTACTAACCTTAGAGTTTCGTTTACTCATACAAAATCAAGTTTTCTTAAATATTTGTATATTTATTTTTTCTCTAAAACTAATCAGCATCCTGCGTGAAGCGTTTACCGCAGTGATTTAGTTTAGATTTAGATCTACTATTTAGTTGGTGCATCATTATCTTTTATGCGTCATACACAACGTGTATGTTCGTTAATCAACGTGTATATTCGTTAATGACCCGGAAAACTACGCTCTCTCGATTGGAAACTTAAGCTTCTTTTGAGGGTTGCAAAAACCCTAACCCAGAAATAATACGATTTAAATTGTAACATCCACCGTTGAAGGAAACCCAGAGAATGAATTTTCTACTTACTACTTTCTTTCATGATCTATGAAGAAATATTAAGTTTCTCTAACATTGTAAAAATATTAATTCTGTGGTTCTAGGGATCCAACCAGT